>CAXASN010000025.1:0-11801 GCA_963971575.1 Liopterus haemorrhoidalis
CACTAGTCTCTAGTATGACGCGGCTCAAAAGGTTGCTGAAGTTTGAGATTAGTGGACGCTTGTCAAGACCTGACAAACCCCATAATAATAATAATAATAATAATAATAATAATATTTATTAAATAGCACAATTGGCTACATATTTTACTACATAGTAAAAAATATACGAAAATATTCTAATAGTAAACAATATATACCTATTCTAAAAATACTATATAGAAAAAAGAAACAACAATAAAAAAAATATCATTTAAAATCTACATAATACTTATAGGGGAAGTATTTTAAGATCGCAGCGCTAATTCGGCAAACTTGGAACCTTCAAAATAGACATTCGTTACATATAAACAACGTGAATTTTACTTATGGAAAATGTTTACTGGTGGTTTTTGTAATTTTGCTACAATATTAATACTTGTTTTTATGCAATTATATTTTTATGCAAACATTTTTTATAAAAAAAAGCGCGACACAATGTCTATTTCTGTAGTTCCTTCAATCCCACCAGATGTCATATCGCTTAGCAATTTTTCCCTATAAAATACTGTTTTAATTCTATCTTAAATGTATTAATATTATCCCTATCCCTAATTTTACTTGGTAACTTATTATAGCTTATTAATGAGGGAATAAGTGGCTTTGGGTCTAGTATTTATTTTTATTCATTAGAGTACTTTATTTAGAATATAAAACGACTTAATTCCTTATTCATAATCATTTATTTTTGTATAAAAAGTGTTAATTTAACAAATTAAGTAAAATCTTAATATTTTGTAATGCCACTCTTTACTGCGATTGCGGCTTCCAGGCGTTTGGGCATGCTTTCTATGCAGACTTTTGCGTTGTGTCGGAGATTGGGGTTGTGATGCCACTCTCTGATAAGGGTTTCTATAAATTGCCGCTTGGTGGTGATGATTTTTTTTGCGATCTCCCGCTTTTTAAAATAATAATGATACCAGCAACAAGAATATAGAAGAAAAATGATTTAAAAACAATTTATTTTCTCACAAAATGCATTTAAACTTTGAAATTACAGGGGGGGTGTGTTGTCCCTAATAATTTGGCCACCTACTGTATGTAACACACAAAATACATTTTCTTGGAGGTTAAGATTCCTAAAAAAATCCGGAACTCTAAAAATAAAAATTGTTCAATTGTGGAAACTAGATGTGCTCAAAATTCTGATGACGTCACAGGTCAAAATGAAGATTCGAGTGTTAAAAAATTCTAGACTATTTAAAATTTAAATAAACTAGATTTTTTATACAAATTTTATAAATTTCTATAAATCGTCTCGCACCCCTCAAAATGCTTTCCCGCACCCCTGGGGGTGCCGGCACCACCGGTTGGGAACCACTGATCTAGATAATTTTATCTAGATAATGCATTTAGATGACATATTATTATCTATCATCTTTTTTAGAAACTATTTAACATTTTTATCTATTATCTCATTTAATAACAAGTAAGTATACTACTTACATTATTTTTTCTACACAGTAAATTTACGTACCACTTCTGTTAGTCCGTGGTGAGCAGAGATGGGCGTCTACGCGTAAACTTGAATTTTTTACGTCTACGTGTAAATTTACCGTAGACAGCGTAGAGAAGTGTAGACTGTGTAGACACGTAGAATCTGGCGTAGAATAATGAAAAATGAGGTTATGTAACGTTTAAAAAATAAGATACCGTCAGTTTTAAGTAGAAGAAGAAGTAAAGAACTCAAATTTAATATTTTTGACAGCTTCCTGATCCTTCCTGATACAACTGCTAACTTTTAATTTTAATTTTACTTTTGTAGTGCATACAGACAGAAATCAAGTAATTTATGTTGTCCATAACAACATACGATTTGTGAGATAACATTTTTGGAAACAATATATGTAATTAGAACTACATAAAATTGAAATAAACATAAACATTAAAGTAAATTTAAACTATTACCATTCTATTATTTCAAATATTACATTTAAACGTACTGCGCATGTACAGTTTACATTCTACATTCGACACGTAAACAAAGGCATATTCTACTTGACATGTTTACGTGTAAAATCTACATTAGTCTACATCATGTATTCTACGCGCCCATCACTGGTGGTGAGTATATACCAGAACGGACTGGTACAAACTGAATATTTATCGCTATTGATCATTGCGAACATTTAATAACATCGCTCTATTAAATCAGATTTAACATCGCTGAAAACATCCGTATTCTGAACAAGGCGATGTAAAACCCAATGTTATGGCTTGTTTCCGGTGTAAAATTAACATTGGGGCTATCTTCACATTTGTTCTGATATCTGTCAGAATTACGTTTTGTTAGGTTAGTGGTTTTAAAAACAGTTGAAATATTATTAAATATTAAGAATGAGGAACAAAAAACATCCAAAATATAATACAATTTCAAAAAAAAAAACCTAATTTGATGGCTAAACAAAAACAGCCACAGGTATGATCATAACATGCATTTAACTCATTTTGTCATGACAGCAAACAATAGGTATGAAGTTTATTTGCAAGAGATGGCAGAATGCATTTGTAGCTAGAGAGTAAAAGAAGGTATTTTATTATTATTATTTTATTACACAAACAGACCATAATAAAAATGACATAATTATTTTTTAGCGATTCAAAGACTGAGAAAATTTGACCCGTGCAAAATATTGTAAGAATCATCGGAGGAGAAATGCAAAGGAGGAAATCCACAAATTGGAATTTAAATGGCAACGGTTGAAGAATCTGGCTTATCGGTGTAGAGAAAAGTAGCCTTTACTAGTTTTGTTAATCTTAAAGAAGGTGTTTATTATATTTAAGGTTTATCAGGTCTTGCCGGCTAGTTTTTAATAGGGAAAAAACTTAATAAAAATTATTGCAGAATTTTTGTGTTCCGTAGTATCATAAGCTTGGTAGTTACGATGAAGATGAAAGAGAATTTTTAGAATTTAAGTCACATTTTTTGTATGCAATAAATATTTTTATATTAAAATATAAGTTCTTAATTATTTTATGCCCACATTTATACTAAAATTTTACTACAGATTTAAAATAGTACCTTGAACTAAAACCAGATAAAGAAATACAGTCTGTTTCAAACGGTTAGGCGGAACTAAATGGGAATTTCGTTCTTTTAGGTTGTCACGAGAAGGAATCTTGCTTGGGTTATTTCATTTTTCATGTTGGAATGTCACAATTTAAAATTCCAACAATGAAACCATGGAAACGAATGACATGTCAAAATTAAATTATTATTTTTTATATATTTTAATGACAAAAAAATTAATAAATGGGAAATTTGTATTAAGAATGACACAAAAAATCAAAATATAAAGAAAATGACAATTTAAAATGATATTAACCTTAAACAAAAAATGTTTATTGTAAGTATGATTTACAAAGCTTAAACAAAACGGTCGAAAAGTACGATTTAAACGATGAAAGTAACTAGATTGCAAAATCTAGTTTCGCCTAACCGTTTGGAACAGACTGTATTATTCAAAATTATTTTTTTCATTATTAAATATTTTTTCTTTTATTTTAATTTTAAATTTGTTGGCATTTCAATATATTTTAAATTAGAATATAAATGCGATAATTTCATGATTCATTTTTAATGATTTTGGTTAAAAAATAATAGAAATCTGTTCAAAATAACACTTAACACCACTCTACTTTCAATTTCGTCAAGCTTTTTGCTAGCGGTTAATCTAACACCTAATGCCGGCTCCACACATTGGCCGAGTCGACGCGAAACAGCACGAATCCGAGCGTGTGGAGGCTTCGTTCGCCTTAGTGCGTGGTGTTTCGCTATGATGCGCCATCGCTCCCTATAATGTCTGTATTTATCAAAGGAGACGAATGCCGAACGCGAGCGGCTATCCCGAGCGACGAATGCTCCGTCCACACGCTCGTCATTGTTAATACAGTATGCCGTAGAACTCTTGACAGAAACACGTTTCGCGCAGTAATTTAACAGATATTTTTAGGGTTTTGTAGGTATGACCAAAAAACCCTTAGACCGTCATTTTGTCGTCTGTCTGTCTTGTCTGTCTTATACAACTCTTTGACCCGCACATAGGAAAAATAACATCTAAAAAACATATCCCCCTAAAAATATAAACAAATATCTGCTCATCGAAAAAAAAAATATTTTTTTAAAACTCTGAGTAGAGTATCAAATGAAAGCCCTTAGTACGTGGATTAACGATCAAAATTTTATTTTTGCAAAATTAATTATTTAGACGCGATTTTTGCCAAAAATGCAAAAAAATTGTCCCACACCCTGTAGCCCAAATGGTTTAAACAAAAAATCTGAAAAAATTCTAAGTAATTTACATTTGTGTGAACCGGAATAGTATTTTTTGCTTGACTACGTAAAATATTTAATAACTTATCTAACACATTGAACCAGCATGCTTTGATAGTGTTATGGCTAGCTTGCTCGCGTTCAAATTTGCAAACTAAGGTTCGCTCCGCTCTCAAGGTAATTTTATTTTTTCAATTTGTTTGCATTTTTATTTTGTTTAAATGTTTTTTTCAAAATTCTAGTTCTATTTGGGCAAATGTTGCATTTAATTTTTAAAAGCGTAAATTTAATAACTAGTGGAAATTGTTGAAATTGAATACATGAAATCAGAGGGGCAGGGTTATGACTTAAAACAACCAATGGAACCCATAGGCGCAATTTTCAAAATCTTAAAGAACCTTGCTATATATATATATAAATTGCACATATTTAGAAACCTAAATAATGGTATTAGGCATTCGCATTAAAATAAAAAAAATATATATATTTTAACATAAAAGTTTGTTTTGGCATCCCAAATAATCATCATTCATAAATACCTGCGAAATCCTGAAATGTGTGAAAATTCACACTTCACATCAATTTTTTTATTCCTGTTATTAATTTGAATAAGTACAATGAGTGAGTGGGCGAACGATCTTGGTCTTGAAATTTTTGGATTGTTATATGGGATCCAAAAAACAGAGACCATAAAGATAGGAAGAAAGTGAATATGTTCAGTATATTAATAATTATAATATGTAAGAGCGCACAAAGCTGTTGCAGCTCCAAGTTCTACGTCTCCCATCGTGCTATACGTCTGAACAATGAATGTATCGCGAGTCTTGGCGAGCGTGTGGACGGTGCACTCGTATCGCCATCGTTCGCCGAGCGCTTTGTCCGAGCCGCTCGGACGAGCGTGTGGAGCTAGCATAAAATTTTAACTTACATCGACGAATGTAAACATAGCGACACTTCAGAATACCGTTTTTCTAACATCGTTTAACTTCGGACGTATCCGTCGATATTTGACTTAACATTTTACTTCAGAATCGCACCATTAGATAGGTATTTTCATTATTTTTATCTATAATTTCAGATAATTTTTATAGACAATAGACCATATTAGTGGGACGTCACATACATGTGCTGCCATCTGGCAACGGTTTCCTTTGGATTTTGTTACCTTAATTTTATGAATATTTTCAATTTTGGAGCAAAAAATTTATATTTTTGATAAGTATATACTAATATATACAGTTCAAATACCTTATATTATAGAATAATGTTTTTTATAAACATATAAATAAGGATTCGAAGATATATTTATAGGTTACGTTTTAAAATAATATGAAAATCGAAATATCTTTAGTATTTATTTAATTAAAACTAAGTAAACATAAATATTTTGTTTCAGAATGCATAATGGTGTATTATTTTGCTCCAAATTGGAACCATTACAGTCACATTCTTCATTGCAATTTTTTTTATTGTTTGACAAGTGAAAATGAAAATCAATAATAGATAAAATAATAACAATATATTATTCCTTAAAACTAATTAAAAATGAGAAACAGAGTTATTGCTATGTTACTTGCCATAATAACAATTATTAACGTAAATTTTTCAAAACTAACCTGCAAAATAATACAGTTCTGCAAAAATAATGATGTATTAAATTATAATGTATAAAATAAGAGTTTTAATTACTAAATATTGAGTTGTAGTTTTGATGTGGAGCATTTTCTTACTTTGAAAACATAAAATATACTTCCAAAATACAATTAAAAAAAAAAAAAAAATGCTAAATTCAAATAAAAGGAAACCAACAGCGAGGCGGCAGCACTGAATCCCACTTTGTGACGTAGTTACTAATATGGTCTATTTAAAATTAATGTCAATATTCTGTGATGTTCTGCAAATGTCTGAAAACTAGGTACACATATATGTATGTAAATATGAATAAACAATATTTATTGAACGAGATACTTTTAACTGATTCCCCCTTGAATGAAAGCGATATGATGAATTTATTATGGATAGTTTGAGTTTCGCGCCATAAAAAAGTGGAGGGGATTTATCTTATCTATTTTCTGATTTTTTTAGATTATCTTATCTTTGACCAGATAACATTTTAAGTTATCTATGCTCAACACTGCTCACAGTAATACAGTTTTGAGATAACTGCAAAAAACATTATAATACTGTTTGCAAAACTTGAGAATCTAATTTTTCAACCTACTTAATTTTAAGCTCCCAAACATTGAATTCAAACATGTCATTAAATATGTAATAAGCAAATATCGAAGTGAAGTGTGAATTATTTTCACACATTTCAGGGTTTTGCATGTATTTAATATGGTAACCGACGAGTTCATCGAAAATCAGTTAATCGAAAATCAATTCATCGAAAATCAATTCATCGAAAATCAATTAATCGAAAATCAATTAATCGAATGATCAATTCATTGAATCGTCAATTCATCGAAAAAAAAATATTTTGTAAATATTTGAGAGGAATGCCGAGGGGATCGGGAAGTCAAAAGAGCAGTGGTCAATAAAAGTAGACAGACTAAGAAATAATTGCATAAATTTTTTTATATGGTTTAAAAAAAGGTAAATAAAGTGACATAGTGTTTGAATATAAATAAAGAAATATAATAAGAAAACTTATATAATGAAACAAATAAATGTTTTGTTTTAAGGTATAATAAGACAGGTTATGGGCAATTGCACGCAAATAATTTTTACAAATTCATACACAATGATACGCATTTTAATTAAAAACAAGGTAATTAGGTTAGGTTTAGTTAGTAATAGTCTAAAACCGAGCGGAGCGAGTTACCTAGTTTAAGGACAAAGCACTATTTTAGGTTAGGTTAGTAAGGGTTTTGTTAGAAGAAGCCGAGCGAAGCGAGCTACCCATCTTCTAGTTTAATGTCAAAACACTATCTTAGGTTAGGTTAGTAAGGGTTAGCTACCCATCATCTAGTTTAATGACAAAACAAACTCACACTAACATAACAATGCCACCTATTTAGAATCACCGTATATTGAACACCGCAAAATTTAGTTATTTAATAAGTGTAGTCTGTCAACTTTTATTGATAGTCAGTTTTTTGGATAATCATATCATTTTTGCAAAGTTTGTAGGTTATCACGTAGAAATTGTGCACCGTGTTAAGAGTGAAATTTTGATAGTTTTATGTTGAATTTATTTTGTGAAGTTCTCAGATGTGTGCAATAATTTTTAGTGTTTGTTTTTCTCTTCTTATGTCAGAAGAAGGGAATTGCATTAGTGAAATATTCCGTTTTATTCGTTCACATTTCTAATATACATTATTTTGAAATTTATCTGTGATAAAAGTGGTCTAAACCTGTGCGAACATAATTATTCGCGACTGAAACTAACGTTGGCGGCGCTGCATACAACAGCTGATGGCGGCCGAGAAGCGTATACAGTCGGTTCCAAACGCTTAAGCGGAACTAGATTTTGCAATCTAGTTACTTTCATCGTTTAAATCGTGCCTTTCGGCTATTTTGTTTAAGCTTTGTAAATCATACTTACAATAAACATTTTTTGGTTAAGGTTAATATCATTTTAAAATGTCATTTTCTTTATATTTTGATTTTTTGTGTCATTCTTAATACAAATTTGCCATTTATTTATTTTTTTGTCATTAAAATATCTAAAAAAAATATTTAATTTTGACATATGTCATTCGTTTCCATGGTTTCATTGTTTGAATTTTAAATTTTGACATCCCAACGTGAAAAATGTAATATCCCAAGCAAGGTCCCTTCTCGTGACAACCTAAAAGAACTAAATTCCCATTTAGTTCCGCTTAACCGTTTGGAACAGACTGTATGTCAGAAGTTTTTTCTTAATATTTATCTGTTCAAACAATATTTCGGCAAAAAAGCACTGTATTTAAGTCTACACTATATTTTAAAATACTTCTTAATTCACATAAACTGCAGCACAATACGCTACAAATATTATCCAAATATACGCTTCTGTTTAATTTAGCCAGTCAACACCAGATGTCTCACTGTTATTTGCAGTCGCGAATAGTTGCTTGACTCTCTTTACTGCCCCTGATTAAGTGGCATATGCAATTTGCATTACTTAGGTGCTGTAAAAGTTGCCAAGATCAGTTCCTGCAGGGGTTTATTTACAATTTTTTTTTTTTAATGTTTATTGACTAAATACTATTACATGGTAACGTTGCTAGTCAGTCATTTACATAAAAATATAAGTTATTTAAAACTAAAGTTCTCAAACTCATCAAAGCTATACATAGGATTTACAGTCAGAATACCTTTGATTTTTTCGTGGAAATTTTTGGGTGGTAGTTCTCTAATTTCCACAGGTATAAGGTTAAAAAATTTAATTGAAAAATAATTGATGGAGTTCCTCGATTTTTTAAGGCGTAAGAAGTTACTACGAATATTGTTTTTTAACCGAGTATTATGGAAGTGGGTATTACTGCAGGTTGGGAAATTTGTTAGATTTTGGTGAATATGGAGTACGCAGTAAAAGATGAAAAGGGAAGGTAGGGACATTATATTGAGTTTTACAAAAAGATCACGACAGTCGGCTTGAAAAGTAGCAGAAGCAATAATTCTTACAACTTTACGCTGTAGGGCAAAGATTCTTTTGGCAGCTGGTGAATGTCCCCAGATTAATAAACCATAGCTTAACTGGGAGTGGAAAAGGGAAAAGTAAGCTTTTAGAACCACATCTATACTCACCTCTAGTTTTAGTTTTCTAATTAGATATATGGTAGACCTTAGTTTACGGCTCAGAAACTCTGTATGTTGGTCCCATCTTAGATGGGGATCTACATGTATACCAAGGAAACTTACATACGGGGTATTGTCATAGTCATGTGTCTTTGTGGTTATGAGTAAGCTTTGGGACTTGGTAGTGTTCAAGGATAGTTTATTGATGGTGAACCAGGAATTAGCTTTGTCAAGTAGTGAGAGATTTTCAGATTGAAGTATGTTTAAATTAGAGTTTGTAGTCAATATTGTTGTATCATCCGCATACAGTATTGATTTAGAATCCATGAAGGAGGGGAAGTCATTAATATATATTAAGAATAGAAGTGGGCCAAGTACAGAGCCTTCGGGAACGCCGAGAATAAGAGGATGGGGTTTAGATTTGTTACTGCCAATTTGGGTAAACTGCTGTCGATTTGATAAAAAGGATTTAAGCAAGGCACAGCTATTGTCATCAAAACCATAAAAGGGAAGTTTGTGAAGTAAAATGTTGTGAGAAATTGAATCAAAGGCTTTGCTTAGGTCAAGAAAAGTACTGAGACAATATTCGCCCGATTCGAGTGCGTCAGATGTACAGTTAATGAATTCTAAAATTGCATGGGTTGTGCTTAGGTTGCTTCTGAAACCATATTGACTATTGGAAAATAAATTATGATTCGTGAAGTGTTGAGTTATTTGTTTATAAAGAATTTTTTTAAAAATTTTGGAAAAGATGGGAAGTATAGATATGGGTCTGTAGTTGTTAAGGTTGTTAGTGTCACCTTTCTTAAAAATAGGCAGAACTTTTGCCAATTTTAGTGTGTCGGGAAAGCAATTATGTTTGATACAGGTGTTAAATACCTTTGTTAGAACAGGAATTAGGGGATCTTTGACTACTTTTATAATTTTTACCGAGAGCTCATAAGCATCACGAGTATCGCTGTTTTTTAAAGATGTGATAATATCTCGAAGTGAAATTTCGCTCACAGGTTCAAAAAAAAATTTGGATTGGGAATGGTTAAGGAGGGATTCAGGAGATACATTGGAGGGGGGTAGGTTTTCAGTTAGTGCTTTGGCAATAGTACAGAAGTATTGATTAAAGTTTTCGGCAGAAAAAGGAGGATCAGAGATTTTTGACTTGTTTCGGCGCTTATTAATAATTTGCCACGCTGATTTATTTAAATTGTTGGATTCCGTAATGTATTTGGAGTGAGCTGCAATTTTAGCTGCGGTGATTTCATTCAGAACTGTATCATCAGCGAACGAGAGAAGTAATGATATAGGACACATCTTTAGCATATCATTTATGTAAGTAATAAATAGAAGAGGGCCTAATACTGTACCTTGAGGTACACCACATCTTATAGTTCTAGATAAACCAATCGAACCATTCACCTTCACTGACTGAACTCTATCTGTTAAATAGCTTTTCAGAAGTTCCAAAGAAACCTCACGAATTCCATACAACTCTAATGCTTTGGCGAGGTCAAGAAATACTGCAACTGAAGGCTTCGAATTATCCATGTTCATATAAATTTTACTTAAAAGAAAGGCTAAGGCATCCTCTGTTCCCTTTCCTTCTTGAAAACCGAATTGATAGCTTGAAAAAATATTATTTTTAAGAAAGAATTTTGTTATTTGCTTTTACTTGCCCGACCTTAATATATAAGGGGCAAGTATTGTAATCGCGAAAATTTTCGATGTCGAGATTTTGACTGATGACCACGTTTCATGGTCCAGAGAATCCAAAAAACCTATTTTCGAAGTGCCGTCCGTATGTGTGTGTGTCTGTGCGTGTGTGTGTCTGTGTATGTGTCTGTGTGTGTGTCTGTATGTATACACGATAACTCAAGAACGGTTCAACTCGGAGAATTCGTTTTGGTACTAAAAAATTCTATTATTAAATGGGAAGAACCCTATTGTTTTTTATAAAGATCATTTGAATAGAAATGGGAGTTTACTCGTGTAGATTTTAAGATTTTTGCGCATATTTAGCAACAGAATAATATTTCGAAAAAATTTATTGAACTAAAGTTACTATAAATGCAATAACTAATAACTTTTATTTGAGACGTTTTTTGATAAAACGAAAAATTTTGAAATTTTTTTGTAAATTATTTAAAATTTTTCCAAATCTCAATTTTTTCATACTTATATGTAACGTTTCCATGGTCATGATAATTAATTCGTAACTAGAAAAGCAAGCATGGACAAAAATTTGTATACAAAATAATTTGATGTATTTTGAAGATTTATCTAAATATTAAAAAAAAAAAAAAATTAAATTAAATTTTTTTTTTATTTTTTGTTTTTGGGTGGGCAAGTCTAGCGGAGGTTTCCCTTCGCCACTGGTTTTATTAATTTTTCGAAAACTTGGATACACAGAAAGTTATAGCCATAGGTCTGTAAAGAGGTGTAATGATGGTTTGTTTAAATATTTGGAGATAATGACCTAGTTGTATACAGTTATTGTAAAAAATTGCTAAGGGGTTAATAATAGAGGGGGATATATTTTTTAAAATGTTACTAGAAATATTATCAATGCCAGCAGTAGAACCCGGTTTTAAGTTTGATATTTCAATAAAAACATCACTTGGTAACACAGGGTTAAAGCAGCGTCGAGCTACGTGTCTCGACATAATGCTGCTCTTCGCGTGCTCTACTATCATCTTAGACATGCCTATGGTATTGACCAAATACCGGTTATACCGTACGTCCCTTCTGACATAGAATCGGTGGTGGAAAATTC
>CAXASN010000026.1:0-129483 GCA_963971575.1 Liopterus haemorrhoidalis
GAGTGGCATGAAAGCCTCCTATCGAAGGGAAATCGAGTCCATTCCCGCCTGTAGATCTTCTGCCAACTCTTTGATCTGCAGGATGCAGAAAGCAGTGCTGCTCGGGTCGCTCCGCATTGTGCGGGCACTCGATCTGGCGTAATTTCCGCGGCTGCATATCGCCAGGGTTTGGGATGCAGTCGTGTGTATTTAGCTCCACTAGTCTCTAGTATGACGCGGCTCAAAAAGTTGCTGAAGTTTGAGATTAGTGGACGCTTGTCAAGACCTGACAAACCCCAAAATAATAATAATAATAAGCGTGTGTATTTAGCTCCACTAGTCTCTAGTATGACGCGGCTCAAAAGGTTGCTGAAGTTTGAGATTAGTGGACGTTTGTCAAGACCTGACAAACCCCATAATAATAAATCTCTTTATTGGCAAGGTTCAGGTTACACTCCTCTACCACCTAACCGTAATGTTATTTTACAATTTAGCAAACAATCGTGTACATACAATTTTTTAATGTTAACAAATAATAGTATTGTTTACTAAATGCAATATGCAGTCTAATTGAACACGGATCGATCCATTGAGCTCACATTGGGACCATTTGCTGGCGGAGTCGCTTTTTTAATTGGGCAATTTTAAGATTTTTAAGATTTTTCGGAATGGAGTTGTATATCGTGGCAGCGTTGTACGAAAATGATTTTTGAATAATGTTGTCTGGTGTTTGGGAATATGTAACATGTGAGAGTTCCTAGTATTTTTAATCTTTGTGATATTTTAATGATTTTTTCGACTAAATAGCTAGGTTCGCTTGTGCTTAAGATTTTGTGAATGAAACATGCGTAATGCAAGTGTCTTATTTCAGACATGTTTAACTTCTTCAGGTGTTGGGAAGTAGGTTCCCTTTTCTTTAATCCTAATATAAAATAATACCTAAATTTTTACATGAATTTGTTAGTTACAACTTGGAGTGATTGATATATATATACAGATTAAAAATTATTCCGTTCCAGTAATTATTTGGCTGTAAATTAGTGGGAAGAAAACGGTGTGGAAAGTAAAACTCAGTTTTTCCTATGTTGCACATTGAAATGAAGACTAGAATTAATATAATCACAGACATTGTAAATCACAGAATTAAAAATTTAAAAAATTAAAAAACTTAAAAAACCGTTACAAACTGTTATATGGCGGTAATTTCAATACTTAATATCAGCATGTACATTCTTCTTTCTGTTACAAGTAAATTCGGGAGCATTGTGTGGAGTTGAGATCTTGAACTAACATGCGGTGTTGAGTCGGTAAATAAGGTTCCTTGTTTTATTGTAAAAATAAGTTTACAATCATTTGTAAACATTATATTTGATTAGTGTTGTGAATCTTCAACAAATTTTTATAAATAGCACTAAGGCCCTGGATATCAGTTTTAGCATTCAAATTGTTGTTAAATTTGTTAATGTAACCCATTTCTAAGAAGGTTCTCTTCAAATTTCTTTTCAAGTTTTTGTTACCATACAGAATGATGTGTGATTTTGACTCATAAATTGTAAAGCCAACTTTAACAGCTTATTATTTAACATTGGCTTAATATTTTACCGTTCTGTTGTTTTTTTTTTTTTGTTAGAAAGTTACACATCTCGCCTGTTTAAAGAAATCATTGTATGCTCTAAAAAATAACAAAAACTTTTTTTCTAAATTAATTTTGTTGAAAATGAAACGGTCGGAAATTCGCCCTATTATGAAGTATGAGTTCTACATGGAACTAAGGCATCGCAGACCACGCGAATCATTAATAGTGTATTTGGCTCTAGTGTTACTACGAAGCAGACAATATCAAATTGGTTCGCCAAATTTCGTACAGGTAACTTAAAAACCAAACCAAAAAAAAAAAAAACCTGGCTCATCGATCACAGCAAAAATATACTGCAACCAATTGGACGAAATGATGCAAAAACTTAAAGAAAAACAGCCTAAATTGGTCAACAGATCGACTCCTATCTTATTGCATGATAACGCTAGACCACACACTGTACTAATGACTGTGGCAAAATTACAGGAATTGGAGTTCTTCATCATCCTCCATGCTCAAAAGACCTAGCCCCCACTGACTACCACTTATTCCGCAATTTGGACAACTTTTTAATAGGAAAACAGTTTAATTCCGACAATGCTGTAAAACAGGCCTTCCAGGAATTTATTGATTCTCGTCCGTCAGGGTTTTATACAACCGGCCTGTACAACCTGCCGCTCAAAGGGCAAAAGTGTATAGACAATATGGGTGCATACTTTGATGAATAAAATAATTCCTTATGTAAGTTATCAACAAACTCTGCCTTTTTTTCTACAAATTTCACCCTTGACGACCTAATAATTTGTAGAAATGTATAAATATTTCTTGTAAATAAATTGTTAAAAAAAAGACTCGTTTATATTTGATTGCCCCTCGTAGAACTGGCAGAAATATTGTCCACTATACGCCTGTGGATGTACTTAGTAAATGTAAACTGGGAAGCTTACAACTAGCGCAATAATATTAAATAACTGACTGACCTGTGTCTTGCCCAGTTGATCTCTCCCTAAATTCATCGTCTTCTCCACATTCATTCTTGATGTCAATCTCCTCAGTGATGACGATATTACTGTTGTACTTTTTCTGAGACATATCGGTAGATGATGTGCAATATGTCTCCCAAGTATTACGGTTCTCTGAAACATAAATTCTTAGGGTGACTATCACTGTGTACTGAGTTGTTTTCAATGATAAAAATTATGCAGTGAAAAAATTAATTCTCTAGGATCAACAGTTTGGCCACAATAACTTCTGAACCAACACACGGGAGAGAGTTTAAATGTTTTTGATTATAAGTACAAAATCCTATAAATACTTTAGATACACTGATAGCACAAACATCAATAAAGCTAATTCGACTGACCAGTGTTAATGACAGCGTCATTTTCCAGTTCAACTTCACATTCACTGGTGTCTACAGGTTCAAACTTAATGTCAATCTTCTTTGTGTTAGAATTATCAGGATATACTTCGTCTATAAATCTTTCCATGATTACTGTAACAAACATATTGTAAAAATAATTATTTACTCTAGGAAATAAACTATTTAACATTTTCTTAAATTACATACATATTACATAATTTTGCCTGAAATTAACTACACTGTGACCACAAAATGCGATTAATAGAAAGTTATTAAATAAAGAACTGTTGTTTTGTTTCACTGATTTATTTATTTTACTGACCATGGTTTCGGCTTGCGCCATTTTCAAAGTAACAATGATGCAAATCTTACAAACTTAAACTTATTTATACTATTGTATGGTTCAAAATTCCCAACAATTTTATTATCGACGACTGGAAACAAAAAAGAAAAGAAAAACAAAGTTATCAACCAACTATGCATTTTTTTCTACAAATTTCATCCTTGACGACCTAATATGTAAACATTAACAGTGAATATGCACGTCTGTCGTAGCTATGCTTAACTCTTACGGAGCGGTGCTACTTAAAATGTACCCCACAAAATTTGAATAAAATAATCGTTCTTGAGTTTTATAAATACCATAAATACTTTATTTACCTACTTATGAAACAATGTAGGTAATTTTTTTTTTCAATTTTTATTTTAAACACCTAATATTAATTAATTTATTTTTTATGAATTTTATTGTTTATTTTTAAGTAAAGAGCGGAGACATCTTGGGTGAATTCCTTGATATTTGCAAAGCAGCTACCGCCTAATCACCCGCTTTAGTTTGAATCTGGACGTCGGACAGAACGGACATATCAGGTTGGACGTATACTATGCTTTGCTAGAAATTTAGTTGGTTAGTATGAAACAGGATTTTATGAAAGTTGGACGTAAGAAAAATTAACAATTGAAAATATTGTAATTTCAGCTAAAAAACATTATTAATATTAATACAAGGTGTCTTAGCTTACTGCGTGAACGCAACGTATCCGAGGGGCGCGGGGGTTATGTCAATCGGTAGCCTGGCTTTTGGGAATTCAGTCGTCATGGAGCGTTTCTCGAGAGCAGACCGCGCGTTATGCGTGCGAGAGTTTTACAAAAACGGTGATTCGGCGACTGTAGCGAGTAGAAAATTCTGCAGTATTCGAAGTTTTCGCCACTTAAATGATGCGCCAAGCATTCCTCTCATTCAACATTGGGTTAAAAAGTTTGAAGAGACTGGTACAACGCTGGATAAATCAAAATCCGGGCGACCTAGGTCATCAAGAACGGTAGAAAACGTGGAGAATGTTAATCAGTCGACCCGAACCTTTCAATTCGGAAGCGCGCAAGTGCTTTAACTGTGCATAGATCATCATTACATCGCATTATGCACAAAGACCTAAAGCTGTACCCCTACAAAATTCAATTGGTGCAAGAATTAAAGCCCCAAGATGCCAGTCAGAGGCTTAATTTCGTAAATCAGGTGATTGAGCGATTTTCAACGTATTGTTTTCGGATGAAGCTCATTTTCATCTTAATGGCCACGTAAATAAGCAGAACTGCCGCTACTGGAGTGCAACGAATCCGAAACGCAAACATCAGAAACCCCTACATTCGCTTAAAGTGACCGTATGGGCTGCGATGTCGGCGCGAGGAATTATCGGCCCTTACTTTTTTGAAGACGAAAGGGGGCGTGCAGTTACATTGAATTCAGAGCGTTATGTGGAGATGTTAGACAACTTCTTGTTACCTGAACTGCAAAACTTTCCTGGCTATAACCAAAGAACATGGTTCCAACAGGATGGAGCAACTTCACACACGTCCAATATGTCTCTGCCACGTGTACGTGAAATTTTCTCAGGCAAATTGATCTCCCGGAGAGGTGACATAAATTGGCCTCCACGCAGTCCAGATTTAACCCCTTTGGACTTTTTCCTATGGGGTTATCTTAAATCTAAAGTTTACGCCAATAAACCGACTTCACTGGCGCATTTGAACGAAAATATCCGTCACGAAATGGCAGCCATCCCTGAGTCCACCTGCCGAGACGTCATAAGTAATTTTACTGTTCGATTAAATGAGTGCCGAGAACGCGAGGGTCTACATTTAGACGATATTATTTTTAAGAAATAAATCCTCAAAAAGTGTATTTTAATAATTAATAAACATTTTTTCTATATACGGCTTACTTTTTTTTTTTAATCGATCCACTAAATATAAAATTTCTTTTGAGACACCTTATATATTCCATAGTAAACCTGAATACAAATTATAGTCGGATTGCTGATAGGTGACTGTTACATGTATGTATCAAGAAGTGCATTCATATAATAATCTAGTTACCATTCTTCAGCGATTTTAAAAATGTTTTTTGTTATTTGTCTTAACTGTCAGTGTCTGGTAATAAATATTAATTAAAATATGGCTTGCGACCAATTATTAAATTCACAAACTTTAATTTTAAATCTGCTGGAATAAACAACAAATTATAATCCAAAATTTACGTATGAGTATAAATTTTTCCTTATTTATAATTATAACCTTAAAATTAATAATTTTGTTTGTTTGAGTACTGCTGTAAATTTATTTTCGCGCTCTAATTAGTAAAGATATCTACGAATCATGCTGTTTCTTTCTAATTCTTTGTTTTTTATTCAAATAATTTTGAACGTTAGTTGTCAACTTGGATCACTATATGTTACTATGGGTATGCAAATAATTATAATGATATAGACAGAGAAAGCATATAGTATTGAATACCGATACTTGTAGCTACGAACAGTCACTTATCAGCAATCCGACTATATTAATAAATTATTTATTTACGATAAAATAAAAATGGGGTACATTTGTACCCCACACCGCAACCAAAGAACACCGTAACGTAAGGGTTAAAGGAGGAACAAAGCAGATTGTAATTATTTTACAAGTTGGTAGTATGAATGAGAAAGAAATACATCAGTACGTTAATTATAATATCAGTAGCATGGACTTGAGCGGACTTCTCTTAAGAACTAAGGTTTAAAGAGATATTGCTTACTGAAAACTTAACATTGTATTTCCCATGTTTAATAAAAGTATTAGGTTGTGTAATAAATTCCCGCGTTTTTTGTATTTTATCTTTTTCCCGCAATTTTGTGTTTTGTTAGGTTAAGTTTATGTATGCATTCTTAAGTGTTTTTTGTGCTCTACAAACTTATCTGCTTTAATTTTCGGAATTAATTAATTTTAATTGAATTTGAGGCTTTTGAAATGGAAGTTCCAGGAGGTAAAAAAAGTCATTTTCGACATCTGCACTTTTTTTGCCCTTCGTCGTGGTCAAAAAGCTACGGAAGCAGCTCGCGACATTTGTGACGTATATGGAGTAGATGCTATAGCTCCGAGGACCGAGCAAGATTGGTCTTCCAAGTTTAAAAATGGCAATTTTGACCTTGGTGATGCACCTCGCTCCGGCCGACCTCCCGACTTCGACGATGATCATCTCAAGATTTTTTTGAAGGAAGATGGTCGTCAAACAATACGAGAGTTGGCCGAAAAGATGGAATGTACCTTTACGACCATCGCAAACCATCTTTACTTCATGGGCTTTACTCAAAAACTTAGGAATTGGGTGCCACATAACTTGAGCGATGGCCCCAAGATCTCAATGATCTCAAATGGGAGGTTCTATCGCATCCGCCATACACTCCGAACCTTGCGCCAATGGATTATCACCTTTTCCGCTCTATGTCGAACCAAATGAGGGGCGTACCCTTCGCTAACGATGAAGACCTCAAAACCTGGCTCAAACTTCTTCAACACAAAATCAAAAGATTTTTGGCGAAACGGCATCAACAAGTTGCTCGACAGGTGGAAACAGATTGTAAATAATGATGGAGAATATATTATTGATTAATTTGTTACTATAATTATTGTTTTCTTCAATAAATCTTATAAATAAAAAAAACGCGGGAATTTATTACACAACCCAATAGTACATGTAAGTAATATTTCAATTTAAATAAGAGTGTGGTACAAACAAAGAGGCACATTACCTGTGTCATCAGCATTTTCTTCCTGTTCTTGTTTTACTGTGTAACTGTTATTGTAGTACTCTTCCCATGCTTCATTTGTAACACAGTTAGTGTCAATATATGCTGGAAATATGTCCGTACTACTGCACTGATCTTCAGACTGCTCACAATCCTTCAACTCTTTTCGTTCTTCTTTAAAATCCGTCAGAGATACACACACCTCACCTCCAGTTTTAGAGGCAGAACTCAGTTGTGATGTAAAATTTACATATTTTTGACTGTTTTGCAAACATTGCTCACGAAATTCGTAAAATCCGTCCACTTTACTGCAGCATTCCGCACATATTGCTCCCTGATTGGACAACACTGTGGAAATCTGAAAATAATTGTTATCCTTGTTCAGACTTGCCTGTTGTAACCGAAATAAAAAAGTACCTAATTTAAATAAAAAACTTTATTATGTTACAATTTAGCCCGAGCGCTCATTGAAGTAGGGTTGTACATCGAAGGCAAAACATCGATGTTTAACATCGATGTTAACATCGGCGCTTACTATCAATGTTCAAAAACATCGAAGGAAAAACATCGATGTATCGGAAACATCGATGTTTTATTAATATTAAAAAAAGCTATTTATTTATATTATATAGGTTTTATTTAATGATGTAAAGATAAAATACGAAAAAAGTAACACATAATACACAAAAAGCATTTATTCGATTTTGAAATAGAAATATTCCTTTTTAATAGTAATTAATTTTACATTAATATTATTATACCCAATATAATAATCCTAATTTGTACCTACAGTCTATTCCAAACGATTAGGCGGAACTAACCGCAATTTTCATTCTTGTAATTTGTCATTAGATATTTTTTTATATATTGAAGTTGACTTTTCCTGAACAAAATGATCAAAGGCCTTACTATTTTTACATTTCTAAAATGAAATATTGGATTTTATTACAATACTAATATAGTAATCTTAATGTTAATTTTATATTATTTAACATAAAAATAACACTGTCATACACAATTATTTTTATACTTTTTAAGTTGAAATAAAGTCTGTTCCTTTGGTTTAGGCGGAACTAGATTTTCAATTCTAGTTACTTTTACCGATTAATTGAAGCTTTTGATCATTTTGTTCAGGAAAAGCCAACTCCAATATATAAAAAAATAGCTAATGACAACTTACAAAAATCCAGGGATTGGAGGAATAACAACTGGGAAAGTGTCAACAAGACTCAAAAAGAAAAAGTGTGTTGGCGTCGTTGGTCGTTCGCATTGTATGCAAAAATTAGAAGTTTCTTCTTATTTTTTCGTATTCTGCTAACTGCTAAGAAGAATAAAAACTAACACTATTAGTATTATTATATCACAATAGATGGCGCTTATATTTTGTGTACTAATTTTAATAAAAATTAAATTTTTAAGATTCCAGCGCCTCTAGCGGTAGTTTCTGAATTTCAAAGTTTAAACATCGACATCGGTAGTAGACATCGATGTTTTATCGATACTATCGCTAGCTGACCATCGATGTTAAAAACATCGATGTTTTTAAAACAAACATCAATGTTTTCGATACATCGATGTTTTTCTCCCATCCCTACATTGAAGCAACATTGATGGTGATATAACAATGATATATCGAAGTTATGATTTAGAAGTAACGTGATTTGTATTAAGCGCTCACTGCTATGATAAAAGGTCTGTTCGTTTGTCTGCTTAGATCACATTAGAGCAAGTCTAGCACCATTTTAGGCGTTCGTTTGTGTAAGAATAGTTGACATAAAAGTGATCGTTTGTCCAGAACAACTTGCGCTAGATCACATCGAGCAAGCTAAACTTGCTCGGTCTCAAGAGGTGGAGTAGGTAGAGTAGAGCAGGAAATATAACCTCTAAATAACGAAGTTTTTTGACAAGTGTTATTATAACCATACAAAATACTTATCATTAAAAGGTTTTTACGCAATATTCTAAATAATTATTACATTTTAGATGGAACTGGTTAGTGAACAAATAAAAAAATCATCAATAAATACAAAAAATATACTGGACTTCTTTTTCGATAGATACCTACGAAATTGCAGTAGGAAATGTTTAGTTGGAGAACAACGCATTAAGAAAATAAACGACAATATTTTTTCTTTGACAAATAGCCGTTCGTTTGTGAAGATCGGACAGCACAGCTCAAACTTGCTCTTGCAGTAACATGATCATGATCTAACTGCTCGACTTAAGCAATCTAGATCACACAAACGAACATACCTTATGTTTAGAAACAATCATGTCCTCGGGCGAAAAAGAGTCTGATTTAAAATATTTGATGTATAGTAAATAATATTCAGTGAAAGTTATTAGTTTTTATTGGGGACAAAAAATGAGTAATTTAAACAAATTATAACACTAACATATCCTACATTTATTCTTACAAACAATTAGGTTTTTGTAAATTTAATTAGAGGTACTTACTATTGCTCATATATTGTATAATAACAAGAATTTAAAATCACCCTGCACTGTTTTACTTACTGAATAAATACTTTATATTATTATTACAAAAAATATTCTATAAAAATAACTGGTTTAATTAAAAAATTGCCCACTTCTGTTTACAATACTACTCGATACAGATATTAAAAAACGCAAGAAAAAAAATACAAAAATATTCTGTAGGGTATTGGAAAATGAACAAGGTTACCATCTCAGAGCTGTGCTATGCAGACGACAAGGTCCTAATTGCCAACAATGAGGAAAGTCTACAAGGTAACCTTGATATTTATAATTATTAGCTAGGCATGATCAACATGAAAATAAGCTGCGAAAAAACCAAAAGTATGGTCATAAGTACAAGACCGGTGAAACAGCTCATTAAATTAGAAGGAAAACCCATAGAACAGGTCGAGCATTTCCAATATCTCGGATCCGTTTTTTCAGCAGACGGAAAAATAGACCGAGAAATAACGGAACGAGTTGGATCTGCTGACAGGCTATTTAATAGCATTAAGAACTGTTTCTTGGCAAAACGGGAAATTCCGACTGAAGCAAAAGTCCAGATATTCAAGAAAGTGGCCATACCAGTGCTGACATAAGGGTCAGAAGCTTGGACAACAACGGAGAACCTAAGAAGCAGAATATGAAGTAGTGAAATGAGGTTCCTACGAAAGATCAAGGGAAAGACAAAATTAGACAGAATAAGGAACACAGAATATAGAGAAGAACTGAGAACCAAACCAGTAGAAGAAGTAATAGAAGAAGGGCAACTTAGGTGGTACGGTCATATTCAAAGGATGGAAGATAGTAGAGGCACGAAGAAAGTTTACGAGGCCAAAGTAACTAAAGGAAGACGCCAAGGAAGACCGAGAAAGGAGTGGAGTGAAGAAATCAAAAGTGCAATAGAGAGAAGAGACATCACCTGGAATGGAGCGAAAAGTAGGACGAAGAATAGGAGTGAAAGGAAAAAGCTGTGGCGCCGTTCTCCCACGAAAGAAGAGAACAAGTACAAGTAGCAATCAAACTCTACATACAAAGCCCGACACCAGTGATGGTAAAAGGGCTCAACGATTAAGTAAGCAAGTATAATTAAATAACTACAAAACTTATTTGTTTCTGAAACTTCTGTAACAATTCGCTCATTTTTATAACTGTCTTCTGCACAGGTATAATCATATAACTAGCTTTGTTTCTCAACAAGAGAAACAAATTAATAACGGGTGTTTTTTTTAGAGGTATAGAACTTTAAGTTGGCATTACTGTTCAAGATGGCGACCGATTTAACAGCTGTCAAGTGATTTATTCTCAGTTTGGTTTGGCAATTCATCATGAATAGACTCACGCCTGAACAACGCTTGCAAATAGTGCAATTTTATTTCGAAAATAATGGTTCTGTGCGGAATACGTATCGCGCACTACGTCCATTTTATCGTCGACAAAATCGTCCATCAGAGCAGTTAATTCGATTAACCATGGAACGTTTTCGCACCACGTTTACTCTTATTGATAACTCGCATCCCCAGAGACGCCGTACGGTGCGTACAGAAGAAGCTATTGGTACTGTAGAGCGTACTGATGGCCAGAACGTTACACAGTCAATGGTGATCGGTATAGAGCCATGATTACTAACTTTTTCATTCCTGAATTGAACAGCCATGATGTCCAGGAGCTGTGGTTCCAACAAGACGGCGCAACATGTCACATAGCTCGTGCCACAATCGATTTATTGAAAGACACGTTTGGTGACCGCCTAATTTCACGTTTTGGACCTGTGAATTGGCCTCCAAGATCTTGTGATTTAACACCGCTGGACTACTTTCTGTGGGGCTATGTAAAGTCATTGGTCTATGCGGATAAGCCACAAACGCTTGACCATTTGGAAGACAACATTCGCCGTGTTATTGCCGATATACGGCCACAAATGTTGGAAAAAGTCATCGAAAATTGGACGTCCAGATTGGACTATATCCGAGCCAGCCGTGGCGGTCATATGCCAGAAATCATATTTAAAATGTAATGCCACAAGATTATCTTTCGAATAAAAAAAAATTCATGTCAATCGAATAATCCATCGTTGTTTTATTGCAATTTAAAGTTCTATACCGCTAAAAAAAACACCCATTATTAAGAGTGTGGTCGTCTCTTATAATTTTACGTAGATTTAATTGAAAAAGTCATTAATACCAATTTGATAATATTCGCTTACGCCTTCAATTTCTATTAAAACAGTGTTAAGTATTTATTTATAAAAATTTATTAATAAATTAATAAATATTTTCAAAAAAAAAAAAAAAAACAGGCGCACTTAATTTTAATCCCATAATCTTGGGAGAACCCGTAATTTTATGTAGGACGGTCGCAGGACCTGGAGAAAACGGAAATAATTGATATTGACAAGTGACATTACCGTTGGCAGCGCTGTGCTCCAAGGCAATATGGCTGTTGTCTCTAGTATTCAGCTGGCAATATGCTAATAGCAAACAGGTTAATTTAAGCACAGTACATTTTTATTTTATGAAAATGCGAGTAAATATTTGCGATTTTTTAAAAATTTTAAGCGCTACACATGTATCGTGGTGTATAACAGAAGGTGGGCATTAAATTACAGTAGTTAAAGTTTAATTTCAGTAGATTTATTGAAGTGTAATTTGTAACTGAGCAGGTGTTAAATGCCGGGCACGTAATTTTATGTGGTACATCTGAGTGTCGGTCATCTGAATTTACAATATATGGATTATGTTTGCAAACAAATGCATTATATTCATTGCCTCATAAAATAAAATTATTTTTAGTTGGACAAGAGCAGCTAAAAGTTAAATATGCAACTTACAGATGCAAGCATATTAGTGCAGTTTTGTTTTTCTGCGACAGATGTAATGAACAAACTCGCATAGTATCAGTTACTTTTTAACACAAAATATATTCCCATGCCTTCCTCCTGTCCATAATCAAATCTTTTCTCAATCTGGACCCAATATTAACTTTCCCTCCATTTTTTTTAAGAATAGAAACAAAACAAAGATGCCTATCTTTGTCCTGTCTTGAATGACAACCGAAAACACTACAATTTGTTCTACTTTTATAGTTTTTCACAACTTCTGTCGACAATCTAACAAAAACTATTTTCATTAATTTCCCTTAAGCCGCATTCAGAGCTCTTAAATCAATAGCTTATGCACTGTAAATTATAGACTATTCACTATTATCAGAAAGTTTATCATATGGTAAGACGTGAAACCGTTCAGACCTCCAAATTTAATACGTTGTTTGTTGTGGATTGTGCATAATTTTCTAAACTTATAGCTAGTGAGATGTTTTAATGACACATACCAACAATGCAATTAAATGAGCCACATCCAACAAAATCCTATTCCGTTAATTTCCAAAATATTCCGCTAGGCGTCACTTCAGTTATTGTCAGTTCTCAATACTACCGTGCGATCAAAATTTCTTGTCAGTTACATAACAGTAAACAATGAGTTTAAAAATATCAAAACTGTATTCTAATCCACAGCTGAAAATCTCAATTTAACAAAGAAGCAATCAGATTACTTCGTTCTCCCGAACTCACCCGAGAATCAACGAAAATATGTGTTCCTAACTTCATCATTTTTTTTGTCAACTCATTGGCGTGTAGAGAAAAATAGTGTTCATTTAATAATCAATTCGTATAAGGTAATAAAAATAGAATGTACATGTGTACATGTCCTTGGAAATAAGTTTGATATCTAAACGTATCTGTCAACTATTGCATAACGGACAAGATTTCTTGATCACTCTGTACATTTTTCCCAAATTCAACACTAGAACATATGTAATAATTTCAAACAGTACTAGAGAGCCTAGTACAATATTTGACCACCATACTGCGTATTCGAGCGTGTCAGTTCTCAATTGACATGTAATGCGGACGCAGGGGCGTAATCGCTTACAAGTTAAGCAGAACCACAGTAACGAAAATTAATGGAATTGAAATTGTATGGCACTTAATGTCTTGTTACGCTTTTATAACTACTTCTAAACACATCTGCTTTCAAATATACTTTCATGATGAAAATTAAAGTGTTCTTACCAATTCCGGAAATAATAATACCAGCCTGGAATAATAGTTGAAATTTTCACTTTTCGTAAAAAGTCTGCGTAAATATTTTTTATGTCTGAGACAAATACAACAAATATCTTTTAAAAAATACATTATAACTGCTGATTTGTTTGAACAATATATTCTAAATTACCAAATAAGCAAGATTACTCTGGTTATAACTAACACGATCTATTAATTCACTATGTAGCAGTCCGTGCGGGTAACAATTATTGCTACTGAATAAAAAATAAATACATCACCAAAAGAGACCATAGACAGAGTAGAACATTTTGTTACTCGAGTAAATGAGTAATGATTAAGATATTCATTATTCCTGAGCGAGAGTTATGAATGATACTCATCAATCGTTACTTTTGATTACTTGTGGTAAATTACTTATCACTCATCATTCATTACTCGAGAATTACCCAATATGGCCTCAACAGCGCTATGAAGTGACACCAGGTGGACAAAATCTGAACTAGTGAGACGAGTAACTGTTTATTGTTTACATGTGGTTACCTGTTATTAGTATCGCGTTTAAACTTTAATGTTGCAGTTTGTTTGTAACATTAACTTTCGATAGCAACTATTATTCTTTTTTATATTTGTAATGTATGTGGTATTGTATGTTCTTATGTATAACTACGCCACTGCTATGCATGCATATTTATAATGAGTTGCCATAACATAAACTGCTGTGTATTTTGATTGTCAGTCTAGGAATAGAAATGCTAGAAACATTCACTTCCATTTTGTTTTTTCAAATGAAAAACAATTTGTAAAAATAATAAATATATTTGATGTTGTGGAAGAGATAAATAGGAAAACGCATGGTAAAATGGCAGTAGCACAATCAGGATTTTATCTTGGGGAGAGTCGAATCAAAAATACAAATAAACTAATATGTAGATATTTATTATAATATAATAAATAATTTTTAATGCATATAATTTTATTCACAGTAACACACAGACAGTGGTGGCGCTAGCGGGGGGTCCGGGGGATCTGCGGATAAAATATCATATACAAATGTCTAGGTTTTTGTACGTATAAACAAGGAACTCTAGACACTCCTATATTCTTTGACTGATATCAACAATATTTTGCAGATGATTTCGCTAAGAATCTACGAATATAATAAAATACAGAAATGTCTAGGGTTTCGTAGGCATAAACAAGAAACTCTAGACACTGCTATATCCTTTGACCGATATGAACAATATTTTTCAGATTTATTTTCTAAGAATCTACAAATATAATTATTTGCCGAAATGTCCAAGGTTTCTTAGGCATAAACAAGAAACTCTAGACACTGCTATATCCTTTGACCGATATGAACAATATTTTGCAGAATCATTTCCTAAGAATCTACAAATATAATTATTTGCAGAAATGTCCAAGGTTTCGCAGGCGTAAACAAGAAACTCTAGATACTGCTATATCGTTGGACCGATATTAACAATATTTTGCAGATTTATTTTCTAAGAATCTGACATATGTAATTAGCAAGTGTCTGTATGTAGTGTGGGTAACATTGTGACGTTAATTTTGCCTAAGGTTCTCGTGATTTGCAAACAATCCTATATCGTAGGCATAAATTAACGCTTCAAATTATTTTTAGTTTTAACAATATAAATGTAATGTACTGATTAAAAATGAATCGTTTTTCCAACTTAAAAAGTTCATGAATAAATAATCTAACTATATAATTAGCAAGTATCTGTATGTAGTATCGGTAACATTATGACAACAATTTTTCCTAAGTTTCTCGTGATTGGCTAACTGGGGACACCCTGTCTCTTGACTGGCTGACAGGTGACACCCTGTCCCGTGATTGGCTAACGGGTGATATCCTGTCCCGTGATTCGCTGACCGGTGATGAAATTTAGACAGGCTAAAAAATAAAACCAAATACACTTGGTTTTAAAAATGAAATTATTTTATATGGTTTGAAATACGAAATTAAAATTTATAATTGAAATATTGAAATTTTTATATTTAAAATCCGTCATTGTTGACGGGTAATACATAATTTTCAACAAATAACCGATAGATGGCTCTAGTTGGACCGAACCAATGAATAAAAACACATAAATTGTGTTTTTCATTTAAAAGAAATTGAATAATGTAATTGAGATCTGACACGCTCGGATACGCATTCTGGTAGTCAAATATTGTACTACGCGACTGTAGTACTGTTTGAAATTATTACATATTTTCTAGAGTTGATTTTTTGTTAGAATGTCGATAGATACATTTTCATAAAATAAAAATGTACTGTGCTTAAATTAACCTGTTCGCTGTTAGCATATTGACAGCTGAATACTAGACAATTCAGCCATATTGCCTTCAAAAACAGCGCCACCAACGGTAATGTCACTTCTCAATAGAATAATTGGAAGCTTGCCCGTCTAGGCGGGCCCAGTAAATTATTTACCTTGCTTTTTATGTACAGGAATACCTCGAATAGTTCGGCTTCGATCAGTCTGGATTTACTATAGTCCGGTTTGAAAATTTCAAAAACAATTTTTTTTTGTACGGAACTAAATAAAATAAATTCTAAAAAATTTGTATACAAAATTATTTATTTATACATACTTGATCGTTTTTTTTCCTTTATTCTGTTAATTGCTTGTATGGTTTATTTTTATGCGATTTTAAAGTTATGCGTTAGTTCCTCGATTAGTCCGGTTTCAAACAGTCCGGGATATTGGAGGAACTGATTACCCGGACTAAGCGAGGTACTCCTTTATTGAGTATTTACTATATAATAACACGTAATTATTATTGAGTCTAATAATTTGTTTATTATTTTGTCCAGGCATTGCGACAATCTTCAGCTTAGTGATGCTGGACAGAATGATAAAAAAAGTATAAATAAATAAAATGATGTCTGTAAGTTACAAAAATTATGTCTAAGAAATTATAGTAAGTATTAGAATGTGTGGCGCCCGCTCCCAGCCTAAGTAAGTTAGGGTGGCCAGACAGTCACACAAATGGTCTTCGCGGCGGCGACTACGAAAGACCACCAGCAGAAGGCTGGAATATAGAATTGAAAAACAAGATGTGACAAGGAGACGCACCGAGTTGAGCACCTGGGGAAGACACGGACGACCTAGAGGAAAGGGAAGGGAACATAAACTCTTTTGCTCCTAGGGTCTGCTCTAGGAGACTAGCACAAGGGAAATGGTAGCCCTAGCTGGAGTGTAGACCGGTAAAATCCTAGGCCCACAAGTAATGGCTATTGAGAAACGAAACCTAGAAAATCCCACGATGTCTCTGAAAACCCTAGCCAAGCGACAAACAATGCGGAAAACGTTGCTCAACACGATATGTGTGCAAAAGCAACTTACAGAATAGAATTATATGTTACAAAAAATATTAATAAACAATTAAATTGAGTTGATGTAAAATTGGAATGAATTTACAATAGATGGTTTCCTCATAAATTTGTAGAATATTTATTTCCAACTTTACATCTGTGGCATTGGTGTCCCAAAAAACAGGTTCCTGGGTCCTCGGATGGTTTCTTCAACAGTTGTTTGCACACAAAAAATAAATGATGACACCAAGAGAGTGTAAGATCACTTAAACCGCGATAGAGACGCGTAATTTAACTTAGAACCTTGTAATAATAACTCGGCAAGCGATGTATTCATTGAGCAGGTCAGTATATGAATGAATGAGTGAGAAAATAATGTTGAATTCGGCAGGTAGCGGAACAACATTTTTAAAAAACACAAAAAGTTTTCGTGTTTTTAAATTAAATTAAATAATTTTAATTTAATAATAATAGCGGCCTTACGGGCGCGACAGAATGTATATTTTCTTATTTACATTTATTAACATGTCAATAACTTATATATAGCACTCCTATTTGTAAAAAATATAAATAAAGTTATTATTATAATTATTATTATTTACTTCACTGATCACGTTTGAATGGCATCTCTTCACAACGTTATTTTTTGTCTGTAGGCTGTATTGACTGTATGAACGCTTTATTACACAAATCACACTTGAAGAATTTGTCTCCAAAATGTAATCGCTTACGTGTAATGAGATGTGATGATTGTGTAAATGCTTTATCATACTGCTATTTAAATGGTTTCTCTCCAGAATGAACTCGTTTGTGTCTAATAAACTCTGATGATACTACAAATGTTTTATTACACTATTCACATATAAATGATTACTCTCTAGAATGTAATCACTTGTGACTAATGAGAAGTGATGAGCGTGTAAAAGCTTTATTAAACTAATCACATTTAAATGGTTTCTCTCCAGAATATGTTCGTTTATGTTTGATGAGATCTGGAGAACGTGTAAATGCTTTATTACATTGATCACATTTAAATGGTTTCTCTCCAGAATGTAATCGCTTGTGAACAATGAGATATGATAAAAATGAAAAGGCTCTATTACAGTGATCACATTTAAATGGTTTTATTCCTGATGAATCTGAAAATGCTTTATTACACTGATCACATTTAAATGGGTTCTCTAGAGAATGTAATCGCTTGTGTCTAACGAGTTTTGATAAATATGAAAATGTTTTATTACACTGATCACATTTAAATGGTTTCTCTCCAGAATATGTTCGTTTGTGAGCAATGAGATCTGGAGAACGTGTAAATGCTTTATTACATTGATAACATTTAAATGGTCCATCCAGAATGTATTCGCTTGTGTTTAACCAGATGTGATGACTGAGAAAATGGTTTATCACACTGATCACATTTGAATGGTTTCTCCCCAGAATGTAATCGCTTGTGAACATTGAGACTTGATGAAACTGAAAATGTTTTATTACACTGATCACATTTAAATGGTTTCTCTCCAGAATGTATTCGCTTGTGAATAATGAGATTTGATGAAACTGTAAATGCTTTATTACACTGATCACATTTAAATGGTTTTATCCCAGAATGCATTCGTGTGTGTTTGATGAGACTCGATGAACGTGGAAATGCTTTACTACACTGATCACATTTAAATGGTTTCTCTCCAGAATGTATTCGCTTGTGAACAATGAGATATGATAAAAATAAAAAGGCTCTATTACAGTGATCACATTTAAATGGTTTTATTCCAGAATGTGTTCTTTTGTGAGCATTGAGATATGATGACCGTGTAAATGCTTTATTACACTGATCACATTTAAATAACTTCCGTTCAGAGTGTATTAATTTATGTTCAAGAAGAGATTCGGCTCGGTCAAATATCTCGTTACATATATTACATTTATTTGTTGTTTTGTCTTGTCTAAACTTGTTAATTGACACTGAACTATCTGAACTCTCATCTGAAATACTGGATGATGTTCCTGTGGCTGCAAATAAATTTACATTGATTAATGATACAAAAAATAAGTAAGTGAATTAAAGGTAATTTTATACGTAAACATTATCTCCATAAGTCTATATAGGGTGTTCAAAGTAAACTCGGCATCATTGCTAAATCCGGTAGTAGCATAGCTACGAGTACGATTAACTGCACAAACCAGTCGTATTAATTTCGCAAAGTATGATGATGAAAACACCGAACTATAGATCATCAGATTTCCAAGTTATTCACAAATCTAATTGTTAAATAAATGTTATTGAATTTTAGAATTAAACATTTTGTGCTGGTAACATTATATTTTTTACTGTACTATGTACCCTGGTTTATACAGTGTAAATATTAATTATTAGATAATTAGTGTTAAATAAATAATTAATAAATCATGTTAATTTATTAAGAACTTACTAGAACTAGCAGTATTGTCCATTGTACTCCTGTGCATCTAATTAGTAAATGAAACCGAGAATATATGTAGTGGAAGCTTACAACTAGCACAATAATATTAAATAACTGACTGATCTGTACCTTGTCCAACTGAACTCTCCGCATATTCACCGTCATCGCCACATTCAGACTTAATGTCGATCTCCTCAGTGATAATGATATTACTGTAGTACTTTATCTGGGACATATCGGCAAATGATGTGCAATATGTCTCCCGAGTATCACGGCTCTCTGAAACATAAATACTTACAGTGAGTATCATCTGTCTACAGAGTTGTTTTCAATGAAAATAATGTTTGAAGTGAAAAATTATAAATTTAACTCTCTAGGTCCAGCAGTTTGGCCACAATATCCCCTGAACAGACACATAGGAGAGAGTATAGGGATTTGCAGCTAAGCACCCTACCATCTGGTGAGCGTTTCATGAACTTGTGTACATCAGATAACATTTCGTTTTCTGTATTGGTTTTGTATGAAGTTTGTTTTTAAAGTTTTATTATAATCATTGAAAAATGTATAATACATATTGTTGTGTGCCTATGTGCAATTCATTGCAAAGAAGAAACCCGGAAATATCGTTTCATTTGTTTCCACTAATATCAGACACCGTACGGTTCGAAACAAAATTGGGAAAGCAAGAGGTTAGGAATCGACGCGATGTTTAGATAAACAATTTAAAAATTGGAAAAAAAGTGAGCCCTTATATCAAAGTTTGCTCATTACATTTTAATGATAGTGACTACAAAAAATATTTTCAATTTTGTATTTATTATCGCATATCTTGAAAATTCCTGTTATTGTGTGTGGGTTTGTAATGCACAAGTTTGTAGGCATAATGTATAAATCTTTATGAACTCTCTGTTTTTTTCAGTGACTCCACACAATATTATATGCCCAGCATTGTAGATTTCTACCCCTTGGTAAACAACACGGGAATTATTATTTCCCCCAATATAGTTAAAATAATCCACAATGGAAAACCGCCATAACTTAAAACCAGATCACAAAATGTAGTATTTTAGATGTTTACAAATAATGTCACTTCACAAAATCAGAAAATCCCAAACAATTATTTATTTTTTGTCGTTTTTTGATACACTTTTCGCTATTATTTACTAGTAAATGTCAAGAGGTATCTGATTTAGAATGGTTTCAAAAAAATCCGCGTGCGCTACGATCTTAAAATTTTTCCCCTATAAAGTACGGGATATACTCATCACGCATTATCGTAAGAAATTAGCATAAGTCTAGTCGTAATTTTTATATCACGCTTAGGTTATACTCGTAAAATATAAAATATCAAGTTCGTCTTTTGAAACATCATCATACATATATAATTAGCTACCGTGTGTTAGTGATTTTGTAACATTGTGACGTCATTTTTCCTAAGGTTCTCGTGATTGGCTAACTGGGAAACAGGGTGTTCCCAGTTTGACTTGATTGACAGGTATTTTCAGATTTATTCTCTAAGAATCTACGAATATAATTACATATAGAAATTTGTAGGATTTCGTAGGCATAAACAAGAAACTCTAGATACTCCTATATCATTTGACTGATATCAACAATATTTTGCAGATTTATTCTCTAAGAAACTGCGAATAAAATAACATAAAGAAATGTCAAGGGTTTCGTAGGCATAAACAAGAAACTATATACCCTGCTATATCCTTTGACCAATATGAACAATATTTTGCAGATATATTCTCTAAGAATCTACAAATATAATTACATACATAAATGTCTAGTGTTTCGTAGGCATAAACAAGACACTCCTATATCCTTTGACCGATATGAACAATATTTGCAGATTTATTCTCTAAGAAACTGCGGATAAAATTTTATATATAAATGTTTTGGACTTCGTAGGCATAAACGAGAAACTGTAGACAAGCCTATATCCTTTAACCGAACAATATTTCTCTAAGTATCTACGAATATAATTACATATAAAAATGTCTAGGGTTTCGTAGGCATAAATTAACGTCTCAAATTATTTTTAGTTTTAACAATATAAATGTAATGTACTAAGTAAAAATGAAGAAAACGATTCATATAACATCTTAAAAAGTTAATGAATAAATAATCTAACTATATAATTAGCAAGTATCTGTATGTAGTGTCGGTAACATTATGACGTTACGACGAAGTTCTCGTGATTGGCTAACTGGGGACACCCTGTTTCTTGATTGGCTGACAGGTGACGCCCTCTCCCGTGATTAGTTAACTGGTGATATCCTGTCCCATGATTCGCAGACTGGCGACGAAATTAGGATACGTTAAAAAATAAAACCAAATACACATACAAACAATTGAAATTTTTATATTATAAATCCGTCATTGTTGACGGGTAATAACCTAGTCATATAATATAATAAGCCAGTTCCACCGTTCTTTCCGAAACGGATCGTCTAACCTCGGAACGGACCGCCTAACCTCGGTTTTTTCGAAGACTAGAGTCACGGAGTGTTTAATATTAATTAATGTAAGCATCTCTTTCTTATTTTGCAGATTTATTCTCTAAGAACCTACGAATATAATTACATACAGAAACGTCTAGGGTTTCGTAGGCATAAACAAGTAACTCTAGACACTCCTATATCCTTTGAGCAATATGAACAATATTTTGCAGGTTTATTTTGTAATAATCTACGAATATAATTACATATAGAAATGTCTATGGTTTCATAGGCATAAACGAAAAATTCTTGACACTCCTATATGCTTTGACCGACATTAACAATATTTTGCAGATTCATTCTGTAAGAACCTATGAATTTAATTACATATAAAAATGTCTAGGGTTTCGTAGACATAAACAAGTAACTCTAAACACTCCTATATGCTTGGACCGATATGAACAATGTTTTGCAGGTTTCTTCTGTAGGAATCTACGAATATAATTACATGTAGATATTTCTAGGGTTTCGTAGGCATAAACAAGTAACTCTAGACACTCCTATATCCTTTGACCGATATGAACAATATTTTGCAGGTTTATTCTGTAGGAATCTACAAATGTAATTACATATAGAAATGTCTAGGGTTTCGTAGGCATAAACAAGAAACACTGGATACTCCTACATGCTTTGACCGATATGAACAATATTTTACATATTTATTCTCTAAGAATCGACGAATATAATTGCGTATAAAAATGTCTAGGGTTTAGTAGGCATAAACAAGAAACTGTCGACACTTCTATATGCTTAGACCGATATGAACAATATTTTGCAGATTTATTATCTAAGAAACTGCGGATAAAATAACAAATAGAAATGTCTAGGGTTTCGTAAGCGTAAGCAAGAAACTCCAGACATTCCTATATCCTATGATCGATATGAAAAATATTTTGCAGATTTATTCTCTAAGAAACTGCGTATAAAATAATATATAAAAATCTCTAGAGTTTAGTAGGCATAAACCAGAAACTCTAGATACTTCTATATGCTTTAACCGATATGAACAATATTTTGCATATTTATTATCTAAGAAACTGCGGATATATCTACATATAGAATAGTCTAGGGTTTCGTAGACATAAACAAGAAACTCTAGATACTCCTTTGACTGATATGAACAATATTTTGCAGATTTATTTTCTAAGAATTTGGGGATAAAATAACATAAAGAAATATCTAGGCTTTCGTAGGCATGAACGAGAAACTCTGGACACTCCTATATCCTTTGATTGATATGAAAAATATTTTGCAGATTTATTCTCTAAGAATTTGGGGATCAAATAGAATTATCTAGGGTTTCGTAGGCATAAACGAGAAACTCTAGACGCTATTATATCCTTTAACCGATGTGAATAATATTTTGCAGGTTTATCCCTATATAATAATGACCTTATTTTTTATTTACAAGATTATTTAAACTGATTTAGGATTTATTTATTTATTTTATTTATTTATTTTAAAGGTAATAATGTGTTTGTCAACACAGTTGGCAACGGGTGCACTAGTATTAAAAATATATTCCTAGTGATAGGTATCAGTGCTTCGCATATTGTTTTAAAAGTTTGTAAAAACTAATCGAAAACCAAAACTAATATTGTTGGCATATCGACAGATAAGAAAAAACAATATGAAAAAAAAAAATATATACAAAAGAATTTCTACATACTAAATACAAGGTGTCTCAAAAGAAATTTTATATTTAGTGGATCGATTAAAAAAAAAGTAAGCCGTATATAGAAAAAATGTAATTATTAAATTAGTATTAATTATTAAAATACACTTTTTGGGGATTTATTTCTTAAAAATAATATCGTCTAAATGTAGACCCTCGCGTTCTCGGCACTCATTTAATCGAACAGTAAAATTACTTATGACGTCTCGGCAGGAGGACTCAGGGATGGCTGCCATTTCGTGACGGATATTTTCTTTCAAATGCGCCAATGAAGTCGGTTTATTGGCGTAAACTTTAGATTTAAGATAACCCCATAGGAAAAAGTCCATTGTGGTTAAATCTGGACTGCGTGGAGGCCAATTTATGTCACCTCTCCGGGAGATCAATTTGCCTGAGAAAATTTCACGAACACGTGGCAGAGACATATTGGACGTGTGTGAAGTTGCTCCGTCCTGTTGGAACCATGTTCTTTGGTTATAGCCAGGAAAGTTTTGCAGTTCAGGTACCAAGAAGTTGTCTAACATCTCCACATAACGGTCTGAATTCACTATAACTGCACGCTCCCTTTCGTCTTCAAAAAAGTAAGGGCCGATAATTCCTCGCGCCGACATCGCAGTCCATACGGTCACTTTAGGCGAATGTAGGGGTTTCTGGTGTTCGCGTTTCGGATTCGTTGCACTCCAGTAGCGGCAGTTCTGCTTATTTACGTGGCCATTAAGATGAAAATGAGCTTCATCCGAAAACAAAATGTTGGTAAACGTTGAAAATCGCTCAATCACCTGATTTACGAAATTAAGCCTCTGACTGGCATCTTGGGGCTTTAATTCTTGCACCAATTGAATTTTGTAGGGGTACAGCTTTAGGTCTTTGTGCATAATGCGATGTAATGATGATCTATGCACATTTAAAGCACTTGCGCGCTTCCGAATAGAAAGGTTCGGGTCGTCACGAACAGACTGATTAACATTCTCCACATTTTCTACCGTTCTTGATGACCTAGGTCGCCCGGATTTTGATTTATCCAGCGTTGTACCAGTCTCTTCAAACTTTTTAACCCAATGTCGAATGAGAGGAATGCTTGGCGCATCATTTAAGTGGCGAAAACCTCGAATACTGCAGAATTTTCTACGCGCTATAGTCGCCGAATCACCGTTTTTGTAAAACTCTCGCACGCATAACGCGCGGTCTGCTCCCGAGAAACGCTCAATAGCGAATGAATTCCCAACAGCCAGGCTACCGATTGACATAACCCCCGCGCCCCTCGGATACGTTGCGTTCACGCAGTAAGCTAAATAAATATAAAATTTCTTTTGAGACACCTTGTACATGTTGGTTTTCCTGAAATTAAGAGCTGCGCACAGGCGCAGAGGCTTAGTGGTCGTAATTTTAATGCAAAAAAAGAAATTTCTATTCTACGACAGTGGCTTAAAGGTTTGTTACAGCCAGTTTAACCACATTTAAGCCGGTCATAATTATTATGTTGAGTTTTCTAAATGCAGCGCTTACATAGGTAAGTTACTTTTTAATACGTTCTGTAGTAGTTTTTATACATCTGCAGTGTGGGTTAATTTTACACAGTTCAGTATATGTAAGCTGAAGGTTTGTTATAATAATGCTTAAAATAATCAATGGTTTATATAAATATTGTAGTGCGAGTGAAATGTTTGTAAATGCAAATGTATGTAACTGTACGTCTGTATTAAGAAAGTATGTGTATGAGTTACGTGACAGATTAACAAAGTCTACGAACAAGCTTGTCCATAGCTGCATTACTTGTGATGTCATTTTCAATATGAAATGGGCAGCTGTTCTTAGATATGTTTAGTCTGTCAAATAACGTTATCAATGGAAACATGTGTATGATTTTCATTTTGTTTGTTTATAAAATTTAATTGTCAAATTTTGTTCATGTTTTTCTACTTTTGTAAAAATGTTTCTTTGTATATTTGTATACATACAGCTGTGTTCATAAGTATTAGCCACTCCATGTAAAACAGGGCGGCTACGAAATGACCTCGAAATTTGTTTACGTTTTGTTATGGTCTGTTAGTTATCTTAAAACGTAAACATTTAGAATCAATTTTTATGCATTTTAAGCGTGTTTATATTATTCTTCGTTAGTTATTCACAGATAGTCGAAAGTGGTAGTCGAAAAACGGTGACATTAAAAACTTTTATTTTTGAGTAATTATTTTTATTCGGTGATATTTTATTAAATACAAGTTTAGAAAACTATTTGTGTGAAGAATTCCAAAAAAACGCGAACTGAGAGGGCACAGATCGTCCTTTTATCTTTCATGGGTTTAATAGTCCAGTAACCTAGTACATCATAAGTTGCATCAAGTGGGGGTAGTTAGTTTCGTTTTTTTTTTCTTGTAAGGGTTGTGCCTGAGATGCAAAATCCAAGTTTTCGACCTCGACAGCCTTCCGGAACACTTTTGAATTTCGCAAAAAACTGCTAAATTTTCGCACTCTTTTCGGTTTTTGCCCATTTTGACCATAAAGGAGCATGTTTTCGACAAACACCATTCTATACATTTTTAAACTAGATTAAATTTTCTACAATTTAAGATCAAAATGGGCTCGGTAGTCTTAATAGTTTCCGAGATACAGCTTTTCAAAGTTTGAAATAATCTCCAAACTTGAAAATTGAATGCTATATCATGCTCATGGGCACTGTTTATTTTTAGAAGTGAAAACTACTCCTTATTGTCAAAAATTATAAAATAACATTGCAAAACCTTATATTGCTGCCGAAAATACTGGTTATGTAATGTTTCAAAAAAAAATTTATTGGTTTTTTAAACATAGCTCCTTCATTTTTAGTGATAGAAAGTTTTTTCAAAAACGATTTTGTAGGGCTTTTCAAGAGCTATAAGACTGGGTAAATTAAATTCCTTAAGATCCTTTAGTTTTTAAATCGGGTGAGTTTGAAGGGCTCGAATAAGGTGGTGTTCGCTTGTAAATAGAGGTTTTAAACGGCTATATCTCGCCAAATATTCACTGTACAGAAAATATATACACAGGGAAATTTAAGTCATTAAAAAAGCTACAATTTAGTGCTCTATCATTTTTTTCGTATCTCCAGTAATTTCGGAGGTATTTTGAAGAAAAGGGTGAAAAATACGAAATCGCAAAAAAAATCGTTTTTTCTTTAAACTCCAATTTTTCTAAAATTAGGCATTTTAAATTGGTCAAACTTCTTGGGTGTACTGAAAATACATATATGAAGAGAACCACAGAAGGGTGAGGATCAATTTTAATTAGGGGGGTAAATAGGGGGTTGTTTTCACTGATTTTTTCGTAGAAAAAAGTAGGTACCGACCTTATTTTGATCATAAGTCGCTTAATTTTTATACTAGACTTTTTTTTTTTGTTTGAAAGGTCAAATCAAATACTTTAAAAAAGATTCAATGAGTTTTCTTCGAAAAATGCAAATTTTTCCTGTTATTTGACTTTGAATCTTTCAAATTATGCATTTGGCGAAAAAAAGTTAACCATTAACATGCCGTATCTTGGTTTGTATTGGTCGTAGAAAAATAATAAAAAAAGGATTTTATTTGTTTTTTTAAAAGCTACAATTTTGCTTTCTACAGTTTTTTTGATAAAATGCATATTTTTCGAGTTATTCGCAAAAAACTTTTTAAAAACAAAGATTTTTCCGTCGAAAAACGTTACACTCGTATTGTAGTTGAAAGTTACAATTATATATAATAATTAATTCTTACCCACATGCTATAGATACCATTACTTCTATTTATTAATGCTTACCAACTTTCATGTACGGTGTATTTATATTATGACAAGGTTTTACCTTGGGACATTGAATATATAATTTTTCATTTCAGGCGATTGAGGACGATGAAGAAAACGGTGAACAGTGACTTCCCTCCACCCATACCACCCTTCCTCCTCCACACCCACCTTCAAAATGTTAAATTGAATAAATGTTTACTTCACTGACTCATGTTAGACAGGTTGTTGAAGATATAAAGCAATTGTATATGATGAAACATGAAAATTAGCATAAAATTTTCAAGTTTGGAGATTTTTTCAAATTTTGACAAGCTGTATCTCAGAAACTATTGAAGCTACTGAACCCATTCTGGTCTTAAATTGTAGCAAATTTAATCTAGTTTAAAAATGCATTGAATAATGTTTGTCAAAAACGTGTTCCTTTATGGTCATAATGGTAAGAAACCGAAAAAAGTTCGAAAATTTAGTAGTTTTTGAGAAATTTAAAAGTGTTCCGAAGGGCTGCCGAGGTCGAAAACTTGGATTTTGCATCTCAGGCATATCCCATACAAGAAAAAATGACGAAACTAACTACCCCCACTTGATGCAACTTTTGCCCCATAATCATGACAAGGTTACTGGACTATAAGTCAAGTGAAAATTGCCAAAAAAATTAAATGTTCACGCTGTGCTGTTCAAACCACGTTGAAAAGATTCAAAGATGACAATTCATTTACAAACAAACGAAGAAGTGGAAGAAAACGGCGAACAACACGGCGAGAAGACCGCCAGTTGCTGCGCTTATCGCTGCAAAACCGTAGAAAAACGTCCAGGAAGCTTGCTGCTGACCTCCAAGAAACGTCTGGAACATCGAATTCATCAGTAACCGTTCGGCGGCGTTTAATAGAGCAAGGGTTAAAAGGCCGCAAGGATAGACAAACGCCATGGCTCTCCGCAGAAAATAAAAAGAAACGATTTTTATGGGCCAAAAAGTATAAAAATTGGACGACTAACGACTGGGCGAAAGTGGTTTGGTCCGATGAAACAAATATTGAGGTAACAAAACTCATGTATATTTTAAAATTTAAACTTAGTTGGAACTGATCGATTCCATCAAATCTGGAGACCTTTAAATATTACGTTAAATTAACGCTTTTCTTTTGCTACATTTCAGATTTTTGGTCACTCGGGGCCCCAGTATGTGAGGAGGAGGAAGGGCGAGGAATACCGGGATGAGTGCACCTTATCCACAATAAAACATGGTGGTGATAGTATAATGATATGGGGTTGTATGAGTACCCATGGTGTAGGAAATGTTTTTATTTGTGAGGGTCGTATGAACCCCGGGACCCACACCACCATGTTAGAAGAGTTGTTAAGGCCGTCTATTGAAAAAATGTTTGGTCAAAACTTGGGAGAAGATGTCAGAGATGTTTATTTTCAACAAGACAATGCGCCCTGCCACACTTCCATGGCATCAAGGAAATGGTTCTCTGATAATCGAATTCAGGTCTTAGATTGACCAGCTCAATCCCCTGACCTCTCGCCAATTGAACACCTGTGGTCCATATTGAAGAGAAAAGTACACGAACATCCCACGACATCCTGGGGTGAACTTAGACCAAAAAATTTGAGCGAATGGGAGAAAATTACCCCAACCATTTGCTCAAAATTAGTACGTAGTATGCCGAAACGCATAGCTGCGGTTATAAAAGCCCGAGGAGGGGCAACAAAATATTAAAAATATAATAATTTTTATTCAATTTATTAATAATAATAAACATTTGTTTCAATATATAGTGTATTTTTAATATCCCAGCTCCTTTTTGCGTATGTATTTAAAATTTACTAGGGTGCCTAATAATTATGAATACAGCTGTATAATGTACTTTTGTATTTAAGTGTTAAAATCTATTTCTTTATGTATTTCAGATATTTCTTTACTGTAACTGTAATATTTTTCTTGTTTTGGTCGCAAGGCTGTTTAACCCTCTGCGCTATATAGCGTACTAAAGCGTAGTAATCTGGAAAGCAGCCTGAGCTATATAGCGTACTAAAGCGTAATAAAACGTATCAAAGCGTAGCGCGGCGTACCGGCAGTGTTGATTTGAATAGATTTGTACTTTATCGTGTATTGAGTATTTTTATCATACCCATAACATATAGTTCGCATAAATTTGTTTTTATGTATTTATTATTTACTTTAAAACCTTTCAACAATGCGCTTACTTAAAATTGTAGGCAGGGTGAAAACATGTATTTATTGTTCTTCGAAAAAAAAAAGAAAACTCCGTCGGGACGCGGCATTCAAACTGCATATACAGTCTGTTCCAAACGGTTAAGCGGAACTAAATGGGAATTTAGTTCTTTTAGGTTGTCACGAGAAGGGACCTTGCTTGGGTTATTTCATTTTTCACGTTGGGATGTCAAAATTTAAAATTCCAACAATGAAACCATGGAAACGAATGACATATGTCAAAATTAAATATTTTTTTTAGATATTTTAATGACAAAAAAATAAATAAATGGGAAATTTGTATTAAGAATGACATAAAAAATCAAAATATAAAGAAAGTAACATTTTAAAATGATATTAACCTTAACCAAAAAATGTTTATTGTAAGTATGATTTACAAAGCTTAAACAAAACGGCCGAAAGGCACGATTTAAACGATGAAAGTAACTAGATTGCAAAATCTAGTTCCGCTTAACCGTTTGGAACAGACTGTAGATGCAAACAATGCAATCTTGCATTATGCAAGGCCTGCTTTGTGACATTTCATAGCGAAAAAAACATTGACATAAATAATAATCAGTAATATATTTTGTGTTTTGTAACAATGTAATAATTATTTATAATTATATTTTGTTTTTTGTTCAACTATAAGTGTAAAAACTTTTAAATAATTAACTGTATTTTATTTTTATAAGCGAAAAAAACATTGAAATAAATAATTAATAAATTTTTGTTTTTTTTTTATTATAAGTGAAAAACCCTTTAAATAAATAATTAATAACCATTTTTTGTTTTTTGTTTAATTATAAGTCTTATGGTTATAGATTTCTATTTGGCCAACTTTGAGCTCATTTTCCAAAAATAATTAATAGTGCAGAGGTTTAAGAAATAAATTATTATTATAACCCGTCCCACATAGTAACACAGAGTTCATTTTATGTTAACATAAATAAAAAAACGACGAGTATATCTCGACCTTACGGGTTTTTTGGTCATACTTACGAAACTCTAAAAAAACCTTTAGATACAATAATAACATAAGCAACAATAAATTTATTTCTACTGACCAGTATTTGTGGCAGCTATATTCTCCAGTTCATCTTCACATTCACTAATGTCAGCAGGTTCAGGCTTGATCTCAATTTTATTTGTGTTAGAATCATCAGGATATACAACGTCTGCAGCATTTTGCATTATTTCTGTAATAAACATATTATTGTAAAAATAGTAATTTTATTATATAAGCCCGGTTGTATAAGTCTTAAAACTAGATGTAAACTAAAACTCGATTTAAAACACAAAATTGCCTAAGCAACGCATTGCATTGACTTTTATGCAACCGGGCATTACTATAACAAATAAATTTTTTACCATGTTCTTAAATCAATTATTACAGACTTTCGCATGAAATAAAATGTGTCAATAAATATGAATAACAGTAATACTTTTTAGGATAATGATTACATTTCGTATCATGTTGTAATTTTAAGACTATTTATTAATTTACAATTTATAGATGCCTTTGAACATAATCATTTAGTAAACATACTTAAAAGTGGCTGCACTGTTATATTAAGTAATTTCATCAATTTTTAAATAAAATTGGCAGTAAACCGACATTTTGATAACTAACTAACGCCAGTTCATTTTGTCCTATCGATGGTATTTTTTTAAAATCATATTACTTTTAGGAAATTATAAAATATTTTGTTGTCTTAAGTAAATAATCATGTTAAATTTACAATTTTGACTATGATCGCTTAGGTTGTCAAAATAAAGCATTCTGAGATAGATTTTTGTAAATGACGTCGTGAAAAGCAAGCAGGAAATATATATTTGGAAAAACTCAAGGTTAAAGAGGTACGGTTGTTGGAAGAATCAGATGATGACACGTATAAAGACGGAGATAAAGACGAAATTGAAGACTGAGAGAAAGATGCAATCGGAAAATCAACGGGAAAAATATTTTAAAAAACTACCGGAATAAAAAGTAGTCACACTTCTCGATAAATTCAACAAAACACAAAATAAATATATAGTACTGCAGGTAATAAATGGTGCACGTTACCATGCCACCCATCACTGGCCAAAACATATTATTGAGAAACAAGGATTCTGTTAAATATTATTAGTTATTACATTTACAAAAGAAACTCATTATATAAATCTTTATTAATATTAGACACAGACATTTATTTTGTCATTCATTTATACAATTGTTTTAGTATTTAGTAAAACATAGGAGGCTCTTCTAATGTCAAAATATTATACAGTCTGTGTCAAACGGTTAGGCGGAACTAAATGGGAATTTCGTTATTTTAGGCTGTCACGAAAAGGGACCTTGCTTGGGTTATTTCATTTTTCACGTTGGAATGTCAAAATTTAAAATTCCAACAATGAAACCATGGAAACGAATGACATATGTCAAACTTAAATTAATTTTCTTACATATTTTAATGACAAAAAAATAAATAATGGGATATTTGTATTAAGAATGACACAAAAAATCAAAATATAAAGAAAATTACATTTTAAAATGATATTAACCTTAACCAAAAAATATTTGTTGCAAATATGATTTACAAAGCTTAAACAAAACAGCCGAAAAGCATGATTTAAACGATGAAAGTAACTAGATTGCAAAATCTAGTTCCGCCTAACCGTTTGGAACAGACTTTATTTTAATTTAATTATAAGCTGTTCACTTTTGTAAGAACACACTAGATCTGGTTATTTTGGTTACTTTTATGGTGTGTTACTGACTTTAAATGTCAATTAAATATATTCCTTACGCTGTAAAACCGACTTTAGGTTGATAAAGTTATGATCATTATAATTAAGATATAATTTTTCATTATGACATATGTCAAATGGATCGACATTTTAAAAAAGTGACATTTTTTAATACCAACATGACATACAGCTTCAAAGGTGCAAAGTATTGAAAACAAAATTCCCTCTTAGTTTGTTCTTACAAAAGTGAACATGTTATATTTATATTTTAAATATTCAACACATTCAAATTATATTATATAGCAAAAAGTTTAAAATGTTACTTGCATTTGTATTTAAATTAAAATAGAAACTATTTTTCTACTTACCATAATAAAAATTAATACGACTTATTATGTAACTTTTATTCCTAAACCCTAGTGCAGATCTACAAACAAAACTTTTAAACTAAATAGGTTTTTGCTTAAATCTAACTAACTTCAGTAATGAAAAAACCAAGTATCTCATTGTTAGTAGACGCAGTCATGAGAACACGACCGATTTAAAAATTAATGACTACTCTTTTGAGAGAGTTTCTACTTTTAAATAACTGGGAACCATGATAAATCAGGTGAATATGGTACAGCAGGAAATTACGAATAGAATTAAACCTGCTAATGCATCGTATTTTGCACTTGGTCCCCTCTTCAAAACGAAACTCTTGTCGAGGAGCACCAAGATCAAGTTATACCAAGTTATAGTACGTCCCGTACTTATGTATGGCTCCAAAACATGGACCTTAACAAATCGAGATCGACAACACCTCATAGTTTTCGAAAATAAAATATTACGCAGAATATTTGGTCCCATTCAAATTAATGGTGAATGGAGAATCCGTAAGAACCAAGATATCCGAGAACTGTACTCAACGCGAAGTATCACCCAAGAACTCAGAGGCAGACGATTACAGTGGATAAGACACGTTATCAGGATGATGGAGGACAGAATGGTTAGGAAGATATGGGAAGGAAGATTCAATACCTGTCGACCAGTGGGAAGACCTCGCAAGAGATGGAGAGATCAGCTAACAGAAGATATGACAAGCATAGGTATACAGGATACTTGGCAAGACTTGACAATGAATAGATCGAGATGGAAGGCTTGTGACAGTGACAAATACCATGCATTCGTAACTTAAGGATCACCACAAAATGAATAAAACAAAAGCGATTGAATTTAAAACAGATAAACGTATTTGTATTAACTGTTATAACATATTGTCCAATAAATCATCGCTTAAAACGTATACAGTCAGCGCCCGCTTAACGTACACAAGCTGCATACACAGATTCTCGTAAGTTAATCGAACGTACGTTAAGCGGACGGTATATTTCCGTATAAATGCATGTAAATACGACTAATCGGTATATACTTTCGGTCCCTATGTTCATACGAACGTACATTTGTTCGTAAGAACGTACATTTTTTCGTACGAACGTACATTTGTTCGCACGAACGTACCTTTTTTTTTTTTGAATAAATGTCCAATATTCATTGATTGTTTTGAAGTTATATTTAGGCAAGATATGCGAATGAAGCTTGAAATACAGTGTTACCAACTTCTATTTTTCAATTTTCCCCCTTCACTCACACTTACAGAGAAGAATCAGTAAATACGTCAAACGCAGCCGAATATGTACACGTATTTACGAGTGCTTTTCTGTTTGTGAATACAAGAGCAAATGAGAACAGAAATGCAACTAAAAACAGTAAGTGGAATATTAGGCAAAGTGGAAGAACTCATTGATAATATCGAGAATTCGGACCCAGATATTGATAAAAGTTTCAGTGTTGTTAATAATATACGCAATAGCACCGCTTGTTATAAACTTTTATATCAAGACAAAAAGAAAACTGCGGTACAATTGACAATGGACAAATTTCTAATTAAAAACAACAAATAATAATTTTTTAAGTACTTATTTATTTTTGTAAACTTGTTTATTTTATATAATGTATGGTTTATTTTTATTTTTTTAACATGTATTTATATGTTAGTACTACGTGTTTACTGTTCTATTCGGATTTACGAAAATATTAGGGGCATTAAATTAATAAACTTCAATATTTTGCAAATGATCATTCATGAAAAAAAAGTGTAAGAATCTTTTTTTGTAGAAAATTTTTATTCAAACAAATTTTACGTCAAGTTTACTTTTTCAAAATTAAATGCGGTCCTGTCATTTAAAAATCGGAATCGGACTATACATTACACATTGTGTGCTATTTCCTTTCCCTTTTTTTTAACCATAAAGTTGCCATATCAAATACGAAAACGACGTTTTCGTGTGACGCGATGTACCTTCGAACGAACAACGTGTACGTTCGTACGAACATAGGATCCGTAATTTATCATGTACGTATCATCGAACGTACGTTAAGCGGATGTACGTTAAGCGAGCGTTGACTGTATTTCAAATGTGCACGTATTTTAATAAGTAAATTGTTCCATCGTCACGGGAAAACTGCTGAAATAATTTTTATTTGCTGTATACTTTCACAAAATATAGCCTATAATATAACAACTCAACTCAGTATCGAATTTCATGAATTTTAAAAAACTTTTTTTCCAGTTTTCAAATCTGAAATTCACAGTTGGTTACAAACACGCACTTCTTTACTGTACAGTTAATAAAAAACTTATCCTGAAGGGAATCAAATTTCAAGTTGAGGCATTCTAATTTAGTTCTATGAATTTGTTAATATGACGCCTCAATTTTACGAAATTAATAAATTGTACGTCACAGCTAGGACATTTAATCCTAATTTTCTAATTTGAATTTGATTAAAAATACTGTGCACATTTGCAATGTGCGTTTTCAACGAAGATTTATTACAAAGAGTATTATTTATGAGAAATAATCAATATTTTTAATACTAATTATTTGTTAGTGGAAGACAACGTAAGTAGAAAAATATATTTGGTAATAGAACAATAGGATAAGTTAAGCTTAAGATAAATAAGGTTATGAAATTAATTTATGTTTTGATTTTAAAAATAGTGTTTTACAAAATGCAGAAGCAATTAGTGGGACGTAAAGGACAAGTGCTTCATAGCCAGAGCCGCAAAATTATTAATAATGTTATGCAGTTCATGAAGAAGGAAGCTAATTTGAAAAACATCAAAATTCCTGTAACAAATTTCCGGGAACGAGTGATTGCTGCAACTGGCATCTCTAAGAGTACATATGAGTCTACATATGACAATATAAATTTAATAATAAAATTAATTTTACTGCAATATATATTTTTTCCATGTCTGGTCGACCATTATTCCATCTTCGCTGGAAAACAAAAGTCATGCATACGTTTATATAAATATCTTCACACAAATGTTTGCAAACAATTTTTAAACAGTTTTTATACAGTGTATAAACATGTTTTGTATGTTTGAGGGCAGAAGTATGTAGATGTGGACTAAGCATAATAATTAAAAATGGCATTATTAAATAAAACTGGAAAAAAGTGAAATTTTCATAAAAATATATATGTTTTCTAAAATTATTAATGAAAAAGAACAAAAAAATATGTTTTTCCACGAAGAAAAATAAATTAGGCTGGAAAGAGTTAAGTGTGAACTAGTTGTAAATGTTTATTACTGACCATTCTCCCATTCACCAGTGTGCTCTATTCCAGTCTTCACTTCATGTTCGTCAGTGTCTTCATATTCTGTCTTAATGTCAATCTCTGTTTTAATAATATCACTGCCTCTGGTATCATCGGGATGCATGTTATAGCTTGTCTCATCAATCATATCCATTCCTGTAAAAAATAATGTACTTTCATGTTAAAGAACTGCAGCTAGTCACTTTCTATCACAAGAAATTAGAAATAACCAATATTTAAAAAGTTTCAATTAATATGAAATTCAAGTATTCCAAAGTTATTCGACATATTAACAAATATTTATATTTTTTGCTTCCTGTTCAACTTCTCTTACAATTGTTACAAATTTTCAAGATAAATCAAAGGTAAATAAATGGAGCTGATGATATGGACAGTATGGCAAAATATGTATTCGACTAATTAATATACCGGGTGTCTATATATACAGTCGGGGAGCAAATTAAGTGAACTATTTCTGCTTTGAGTGAAGCGGTCAAGGAGTGGGAATGAAGTGATTCCAGTATATGCGGCGTCTGGAATTTTCCACCAACTGCTCTTTATTCTCTGGAGCATATTGTTATTATTAATATATTGCATATTATTATTTTAAAACGTTTGAACTTAAAATTTAAAAAAAGACAGCCTATTGTGGCTTTTTGCCTTGGGGTTCCAAAGAAATAGCATTTAAACTGTAGGGTTCCGCAGATGTAAGAAGGTTGAAGACCACTGCTTTAGACATATTCTTCTTCTTCTTCATTTACTGGTTTAGGCCTTCGCCATACAACCAAGATTAGCTTGTATTTTGCATTATATTACTATTTTCACAGTGGACACAAAATCAGCTAAAATCCTACATGTTGTGTCTGTAGGCGCAGTCAATATGGCAGCAAGTGAAAGGGGAAGTGGCATAGATTCTCCTAGTTTCAGATAGAGCCGTTGGGAATCTTCTTTATAGATAGAGCAAGCAAACAGGAGGTGATGAGCATCTGCTACCTCACCACAGCTGCACAGGTTCGACTGTACTATTTTGAATCTGTACAGGTGGTCGAGAGCAAGAGTATGGTTGAGCCTGAGTCTAATGATCAGGGATGATTCCCTTTTTGTTAAATTTAGTCTCTTATACCAGGGAAAGCTTGGTATTCTGGGGACAAGCGATCGATAGATTGAACCTTTTATGAGGCATGACTGGTCCCATTCCTCTTGCCAGTTGCGATTACATCTAGTTCTGAATTCTGGTAAAAGGCACTTGTATGATATATCATAGTAATCGTAGTCATAGTTATTTGAGCAAGAACTAGCAAGAGCGTCAGCGCGTTCATTTCATTTCCTTTAGACATATTACCGTGAGAAATAAAACAATACCAACATCCAAGTAACGATATTGCATCGTCAAGATATACAATAATACATGAGTGTAACAAAACTACACAAAGACATATACGTGCGGTTCGTAGAGAGTTTTAGAACAGATAAGGCCATTGCCTGGTAGTTAATGGCGATTAAAAAAAAACATTAAATTTAATATCTAATTAATTGTTATTTTTATGTGTTACTTGCTATTTTCTTAATTCTGTAATAGACAAATAAATAATATTAAGAAATTTTTTTTTATTTCTAATGGAGACCTGTTTGCAAGTAGCAACAAATGAAGTCAATTTCATTATTGTTCTATTTTGCGAAGGAAATCAATGTGTTCAATAAATTTAATGTCATTCAATACAGTTTTCCAAGCTTTTTTTAATTTAATTACTTGTACTTTTTCATCTAAAATTAATACATACACTTCAGTTTTTAAGAGAAGTCTAATGAATAGCGAAGGGTATGGAGTTTACCCACGCCTGTCAGGTATTACGCCATTGGTTCACTTAGAGTAACGCTAGAATCTCACAAGAGTGAATTCTCAAGCAGGTATAAAGAGATATTGCTAAATACAAATTTTAACGTTGTATTTTCCATGTTCAATAAAAAGTTAGGAACAAGTTATATTTCTAACAGTGTGGTACAAACAAAGTGGTACAATACCTGTGTTGTCAGTATCTTCTTCCTGTTCTTCTTTTACTGTGTAATTGTTATTGTAGTACTCTTCCCATCCTTCATTTGTAACACAGTGAGTATCATCACATGCTGGCAATATGTCTGCACTGCTGCACTGATCTTCAGACTGCTCACAAGTCTTCAACAACTCTTTTCGTTCTTCTTTTAAATCTATCAGAGACACACACAACTCGCCGCTAGTTTGTGAGACAGAACTCAGTTGTGATGTATAATTTACATATGTTTGACTGTTTCGCAAGCAATGCTCACGAAATTCATAAAACTCGTCCACTTTACTGCAACATTCCGCACATATTGCTCCCTGATTGGACAACACTGTCGAAATCTGGAAATAATTGTTATCCTTGTTCAGACTTGCCTGTTGTAACTGAAATAGAAAATTACCAAATTTAAATAAAAAACTGCCCGAGCGCTCAATGCACTAACACTGATAGTGATTTAACAATGATTTAAGGAAGTTATGATTTAGAAGTAACGTGATTTATATAAAATGCTCACTGCTATGATAAAGTTTAGAAACAATCATATCATCGAACGAAGAAGACGTCTGATTTAAAATGTTTGATATATAGTAATTAATATTCAGTAGAAGTTATTAGATAATATTGGACACAAAAGATGGATTTAATACTCTGACCGTATTTAGGGTGACCAGATTTCAGTGAAGGGAAACCGGGACAGAGTAAAAAAACGGAATGAATATAAAATAACAATAATAGAGTTGAGTTCTGGTCTGGTTTCCAAGGTTACTATTCAAAAACACGATAAAAATTTTGCTCCATCCAATTATAAATTCAGTGTCATTTATTAAATGAAATGTTAATCACATCATGATCACTTACAAAACAAGAATATATAAAAAAACAGTCTTTTTCTATTGAATATAATTCGATATTAATATCTTAAATAACCTTAAATATAAATATAATCAATGTATACAATAATGTTAATGAATATAATGTTAATAAAATGTTAAATGAATAGAATTATCATCAGAGGCACATTAATTTAAATGTCACTTATTATTTATATTTTTTGGTAAAAACCGGAACAATCGACCGTCCCGAAAACATTTTTCGGGACACCGGGATAATTTACATAAAACCGGGACAATCCCGGAAAACCGGGACGAATGGTCACCCTAACCATATTACACCTGAATGTATACAGATTAAAATTATGGTCATGAAATCTGGAAACAGGAGGCCAAGTTTCACCTCGGACTGTCGCGTTAATGATGGTAATAAATGTAAATGGTTGTTAACTCTAAATTTGTGTGAAGTGTCAGTGCTTAAAATTTATATTCTTACTAAAATCAATTGGTGCAGTGTAATTCCTGACAAAAGTATATTCTTGTGCTCTAATCCTTATATTTATATGAAAAAATGGGCGCCCGCAATGGGGCCTGGGGGTTACTTGCCCCCCTAGAGTCTTAATTTCTAATTTTTCTATTCCAAACCCTTGTTTTTTTTTTGTACTCAAATGTATTTATATTTATAATTGCTACCAAATGTTAAACAAATTTTAGTTCATGCGCATTGACTCATTTCAAGCTTGCATTAAGGGGCCTCGCAGCACTGGAGCAACTCGAGCCTCGAAAAGGGTAATTTTGAAATCATTTTAAGACATTTTATTTATTTTTTATAATTTTCTATGTCTTTTTAGCATTATAAATTTATAGTTGCCAGACAGTTTTGTTGCTTACATTGCGCCAGATCTAATTTAAGTAATTAAAAAATAATAATTTTCAAATCTTTTTAGTATAGCTGTAATTTTAATATGATATTTTGGGTAACTCGAATTTTACGTAAGTCGAATTGCAATTTTTATAAAGGAACAAAAGAAATATAAACTATAATAATACTTTTACATCAGAGTAGAATTAACTATCAGAATGGCTGCTAGTGTTGTCTATTAGTAGCTGATGTAAGTCCCGTTCTTGCCCCGGCTTCTCCAGGATCGGTCGAACCACCCCAGGTAACCACACGAGGCGAACACGAGGAGAAGCCCTGTAGACGGCACTCACATCTCGGGTTGGTGACTTGAACAGCTGGGCTGGTCCTTGGGTAGCGTGCTCACAAAAATGATCGAATGAATAACTACTGAATAACTACTGAATAAATGACTACTGCTTGACTTCTAAGAAAGACTAACTTGAATGACTCACTCGAATGACTGACTACTGACTATTTTATTCCCTAAGACCATTTTATAACTGTTAACCAGGACACTATGACGTCAGGTCCTACCTCAATTCTAATCCTTCCTACCTCAACGAAAAAGCTATGTTTTGACTTTATACCGGGAATAGCGTTATCTGAGCTTTATCCAACGATTGTAAAAGCGGTCTTTAACGGTATAAGGGTTTTTTGGTCATACCTACAAAACCCTAAAAATAGCAGCTGTGACTGTTTATCTCTCTCATAACGCTCCCTGTTGCAGCTATCTCTCTCACGCAACCAACGAATAAGCTGCCACATTTTTCTAACTCACCTGTTCTCCCTGGGACTTAAATTGGTCTGTTTCCTAATTAAACAACGGAATTTCCGTCTGGCAAATTAATATTGTATTCTTTGATTACAGACCTATATCATATTAAAATTACAGCTATACTAAAAAGGTTTGAAAATTATTATTTTTTAATTACTTAAATTAGATCTGGCGCAATGTTAGCAACAACAAAACTGTCTGGCAACTATAAATTTATAATGCTAAAAAGACTTAGAAAATTATAAAAAATAAAAAAAATGTCTTAAAATGATTTCAAAATATCTTTTTAGCTGTACAGGCGAGATGCGCACAGGTAAACACAACCGCTCCCAGGTGCCAGACGTACCGCATCCCTACCTAACTTCAATAAGAAAGGAAAATATCAAAAAACCAGCCGACCTAAAATTCTTTCTCGAAAACGTTGCTAGCTCTCGTACTATAATATATAAGATACGTTTATGTGACGTGCTTATTATACAGGCGGCAGCTTTCGATAGAAATGCCACAAAAGGGCCCAAATATTGATAAATGATAAGAGCTAACTACATAAACAAAGTGTGGTCAAATTGGGTCTGGTCCGGACCAATAAACATTATTATTTGATGAGAGCCACAGTAACTAAAATTAATGGAATTGGAACTGCAATGTTTTTAATGTCTTGTTTGGCTTTTATAACTACTTTGAAACACATCGACTATCAAATATACTTTAATAATGAAAATAAATAAGTTCTTACCAATTCCGGAAATAATAATACCAGCCTGGAATAATAATTAAAATTTTCACTTTTCGTAAAAATTCTGCGTAAATATTTTTTATGTATGAGACAGATGCAACAAATATCTGTTAAAAAATACATTATAACTACGGATTTGTTTGAAAAATATGTTCTTAATTTCCAAATAAGCAAGATTACTCTCGTTATAACGAATGAGGTAGTAATACTATATGACGTCAATTGTTATAACCACAGAACACATTTATATAACTAACACCGTACTGTATGTACTCTGTGACTAACACCAAACTAACACGATGTATTAATTTCCCATACAGCAGTCCGTGCGGAGCACATTCTCAGTTGCTGGTTTAAAAATAAATACTTCCTAATGCCCGGTTGCATAATTCTTAAAACTAGATGTAAGCTAAAACTCGATGTAAAACACAAAAATACCTAGCAACGCAATGCGTGCTAGTCAATAATTTAGCTAGTCGTTTGCTAGTAGGAGAAAACATTTTTTGTATTAAAAAAAAAGTCACATCCTCTGCTGTGGTGATTAGTGCCCGTACATTATTAAATTTCAATATATTTTGTGTTTATATTATAATTACGTGGTATTATAACAATATAAAGTATAAATTTGTTTTGAGTTTTGTCAAGATTTTCACTAATACCCTTTTCACACTAGAACTTTAAGATCGGATGTTAAAGTGAATGTGTCTTTAAACGCTAATGTGAAAACGTATGACCTCGTCTAAATACAAGCGATGTTCAAGACAGAGATCTGCGTCTTAAACATCGTCCGCATTGCCAACATAATTTCTATTATAAAAAAATACTCTTTGAATTTGTGCTGTCAACATTTTGTATTATCAAACAAGAAAACTGTATTATATCGACGTTATAAGAAGTTTTACGAACGTTTACTTATTATAAAATACAGAGCTACAATAATTGAGATAAAATGTATCGACTTACTTGTTAATTCAGGTGTAATATATTCTTTCTTGTAGTGTCTTTATTGTAGAATGAAATGAAATATCCATATTTGTTTATAATAATTCAAAATGTGCGTCTGCGCAGACAGTTCAAAAATGGTAATTTCCTGACGATAACTTAAGGACAAAATTACTGTAGCTGATGACAGTACCGGAGATTTAAACATCAAGTGCAGGGCCGTCTTAAGAAATTCGGCGCCCGTGGGCTACTAAAAAGAATGCGACCCTTTTCGTAAGAAAATTCACAGAATAGCAAACGGGGAAATAAAAATTTCCGCCCCAAAAGGCTTGCGCCCTGGAGCTATAGCCCATTTAGCCCTGTAGTTAGGGCGGCCCTGATCAAGTGTGAAAGCAAACTGATGTTAAACATCGGTGAACTTTAAGTTCACTCGTCTTAAAGTTCTAGTGTGAAAAGGGTATAAGTCACTGAGGGCTTCTTGTATGTTGTCAGGTATTTGGTGTCGTAGTCGTATCGTTTCGTATTATGTGCAGTCTAGTATAATATGTTCGATTGTGTCTTCTATTACACTCGTCACAAGTTGGTGGGTCTCTTCTTTCAAGTCTGTATTTGTCTGCCAGTCTGAAATTTCCGATTCGTTGCTATTTGCTGTCTTCCTGTCTCTTCAAATTTCCATTTTTTTCAGTCAGTTGCATGGATATTTAGGTCCAAGGTTGGTTCCTCTAATGTGGCCTCTTCAGTAGCAGTATCTTTTTTATTGCCTTGTATACCAATGTGTGAAGGAATCCAAATAAGTTGTACTTCTATACCACGAGTTGATGGTGAGATGGTGAAGCTTTTCTCACAGTGATTGTACTAACGTATTATTTGAATACATTTATTCAATGCTTATCATGACACTCAAAAAATTCGTGAATAAAGCACATTTTGTTTTGTACAAGAACGTTTACATAATTTAACTATAAAAAAAGACATTCAACCATATTGTCACCGTAACATACTTTAACCAAATTAATCGTAGCGAGTCAGCACGTAAAACTGTTATACTGCGGTACTTAATCACTCCATGGTTAAACATCTCCCTTAATTTGCCTCAACTTTACATTTTGAATACTGTTCTAATCATGTTGCCATTTGCCTTACACTAGATCTTTCAGATGATTCTATTCTTTGAGTCATCAATCATAGGTCTGTGGGAGGCAGCTTTTGAAACTAGCTGCTTAACGGTTAATGCTAAAAAATCAGCAGTAAGGCTCCTTAAGAATAAGTTTACATTTAATAATAATTTAGAACAGGGTGATATGAAAATTAAATTTAACGATAATGTTCAACACACTATATTTCTTTAATTCATTTTTGTCTCCATTTTTATAAACGGGTATAACAGAGGCAAGTTTTAAGGGATCTGGAAAAGAATTAGATAGGATGCAAGAGTATATTACTTTTGTTAATGGGATGATTATAACATTTTTTACCGTTTTAAGTATGTCTACACTATGATCAAATCCATCCATACATTTACCAGTCTTAATTAAATTAAAAACTTCTCGAACAGTATTGCACGATACCGTAGTAAAGAAAAAAACTAAGTTATTAGGCATCGAAGGCATCTGATCTAGAGGAGATATATCAGTATTTGGCAGTTTACTGATTATTTGTTCATTAATATTTACAAAGTAATTATTAAAGTTCGCACAAGATAAATGAGTAGGGAGTGCTATTTCCCTTTTGGTAACTCGGTTATTATTTATAAGTTTCCATATAGCTTTGGGATTATTTTTAGATTTCGAGATAAAGAGAGAGTTAGCATTTAATTTGGTTTTCTTTATGGCATTATGATAAAAAAAAAATTAATTTATTTCTCAGTGAGCTATTTTCAGAATTCAGACTGTCTTGGTAATTTTTTTGTAATAAATCAAGATGCTCTCGCATATTTTTAATGTTGTCATTGAACCACGGTATTAAAGTTTTGTTATTTTTGTTATTAAGGGTGTTGGGCTTAATTTCTTTCACTGAAAAACTATCAAGAAATTTTGTTTGAAATATTTCAAAAAAGTTTTCAAATGAAACATTACAGTCTTTGGTGACATTGAGAAAACTCCAGTCGACTTGCTCTTAAGCTTGATTAAACAAATATTTACAAGAATCAGTTATGGGTCTGTAAGTTCGAGATATTTGTTGTTTTGTACTAGAGTGTACTAGGTGAAGAAAGGAAAACGGAAAATGCAATGCCACTATTATCAGATAAAGAGGTAGTTAATTTGGAATTAGTAGTATTATTGTCTCCAAAATTGTGAAAAATGTTATCCAGACGGTTGTTACCTCTGGTATTAAAATTAACCGATGAAGTCAAGTTATAACTAGTGAAGAAATCAAGAAGATCTAAGTCCGGTTTATCATTTGTTAGATTAAATTTCGCATTGAAATCTCCACAGATAATTATTTGTTTTGAAAAATCCAACATATTAAAAATATTGTGTAAATTTTCTAAAAAAATATCAAAACTAGCATTTGGAGAACGATAAAAAGTTATAATTACAATATTAAGTTCACTTAGTAAAATTGCTGACAAGTCACAATAAAATTCTAAACTTATATACGTGTATACACGACAACTCAAGAACGGTTCAACTTAGAAAATTCGTTCTGGTACTAAAAAATTCTCCTAATAATTGGGAAGATGCCTATTGTTGTTTTTTTTTTTTTTTGAAGATCCAAAACTAGAAACGGAAGTTATTAAACTTTAAAAAACTCTTAAAAAATTCATAACTAGTAAACCAAGCCTTTTTTTTATTATTATTTTTTTTTATTATAATTTTTTTTATGGGAGGGCAAGTCTAGCGGAGGTCACCCTTCGCCACTGGTTTCAATTTGATGAATATTAAGGGGGGACACCCTAAAACTAAAATATTGAAAAATTTCCCTTATTATTCTCTTCATATCAAAAATGAATGTAAGAAAAATTATTTAGAACGAAGAAAATTCATTTCGAAGAAAAAAGAAATTAAAACAAGTAGAAAATCAAAAAATTAAACGATGTTTTTATATTTATAGACAAAATTCAAACTTCACGTGTATATAACACATACGATAAACAAAGGCTGACGTCCCCTTAGACATACAGATGACATTCATATTCATAGTACATATATTGTATAATACTATTTATTGCCAACACTGTTGGCAAGGGGCTAATCTAGTATAATTATATTATCTTAAGATATATTATCTTAAGATAAATGTTATTGATCATGTGTACAAATGCCTATTTAGATAATTAGTATTATCAGTAAACCCAAATATTATATACATACAAAGAATATTGGAATATTCTTTTAAAAAGAAATGTTGTTTGTTGTGAAAGTGAAAGTAGTTTGTTTGCTGTTAATTATTATCGTAGGTATACAGGCACATTCAGGTTTATCAGAAGGCAATGATGAGTTACAGCAAAGGTAAGAAACGTTTAATGTAATTATAGGGAAATAAATTTAATATGGTAGCCGCCGCATTGTTCAATTTTGGAACGTAGGTAGAGGGTACTTAATGTTATTGTTACATGGCTGTGAAAGTGAAATTATAGGAATAATTATGTTTTAAAATATTTTGTGAACCTGTTTTACTATTTTTTCAACAAGTAAATTAATACAAATGTTTATAAAGCCACATTTTTGCATGACACGTCACTAAAAAAAATTAAAAACTATATTTTGTGAATGTTGTAGGTTATGGCGATAACATTTTCGTAGTGGATTATTTAAAATATCGGCATTTCCTGATTAGAAAGATTCTAAGTGGTGAACTTTTAATGACTTAATTCAAAGTCGTTGGCATTAATCATACTGTTTAAGTTTGTTTATGTCGATTTGTTTTTGCAAAGTCCAATAAAATGGATAGATCTTATTGTTGTGTACCTATGTGCAAGTCAAGGAAAAAGAGGAACCCTGAATTATCGTTCCTCAGATTTCCACCTACAATGTTAAATTAATAACAAAACCTGGAATCGAGAAAGTTGTAAATTATCGTAAAGCTTGGATTAGAAAAGAAAAATTTGGAAAAAAGGTGGGCCATTGGTTGAAAATTTGCTTACACTTCCTCTCCTTCATATACAACGCGTGAATTATTAATTCCATCTATAAACTTGAAATATTCCACTATAAATTTTTATATCAACATAACCTACATCACAAAATATAGTTTTTAATTTTTTTTAGAGACGTTCCATGCAAAAATATGGCACAAAATATTGTAAAACATATTCATTCCTCTAATTTCACTTTCACAGCTATGTAACAATAACATTAAGTACCCTCTACCTACGTTCCAAAATTGAACACTGCGGCGCTACGATCTTAAATTTATTTCCCAATACTGATTGGGTTCGTGATATATTTCAATAGTTCGGTTTTAGAGATTTAGAGAGAACTTTTAGCGATAACAAACTATTCGCGCGACTAATTCGCTTGTACTGAACCATCAATAGCTGATTTCTATCAACATGGATTGCGTCTCAACCAAGTACTTGAGTACTCAGGAGCGTTAAGCTGACTTTCCAGCTACATCGTTGAACACAAATGTACCGACACCGACCCCTGCCCCCTCAAACACCTGTACAATTGGGCTCAACAGCGCTATGAAGTGAAGCCAAGCGGGCAAAAACTGAACTAGGCGAAACGAGTAATGTTTTATTGTTTACATCTGGTGTACATGTGTTTTCTCGTGTAGTTTGTATCGCTTTTAAACATTAGTGTTGCAGTTTGTTTGTTATATTAACTTTTGATAGCAATTATTATTTTTTTTTATACAACTTTATGTTATAATGAGTTATCATAACATAAATTGCTGTGTGTTTGGCTGTCACTCTAGAAAAGGAAGTAACAAAAACATTCACTTCCACTATTTTCCAAATGAGAAACAATTTGTGAAAATAATAAATAAGTTTGGTGTTGTGGAAGAGATAAATAGAGGTGGTGGTAATAAGAGGTGGTGATCTCAAACTGCTTGTTTATAAACATAACCCACATATGTCGACATGCTCATCATTTTTGTCCAAAATTCCGCACAACATAAGATGTCCGGCGTTTAACAACTCTTCTCCTTCAACTACACACCTAGAAGAAGGTGTTGCACTTAAAAAATTAAAATAATTTAATAAGGATAGCTGTTTATTATCCATTGCAAATCGATGATTTAACATGTAAACAAATGTGGATAACTTTCACATTACTCGTTTCAATCAGCTGTTCACAGCGCTCGTAGCGCTGCCATCGGGCATTGTTGTACCCAATAGTTGGTATTATAACCGCAGGCAAGCACACAATTCACAACTGCTTGCCAAAGTTTGAACAAACGGTTAGAATCAAAATTCAGGTCAATTGTTTACGCTTGAGGGTAAAATGAATGCTGCTATCCTTTTCTAACAATTATTATTAATAAATGTTTGCAAATGATTTAGTATGAAGTATATACCAATTAAATTATATATAACTGTGTCATCCTAAAGTGACTGTACTACAAAATTTTGAATTGGACGAATAGTCTGCCTTGAACTCGTATCAGGTTCATCATCATCAGAACTATTCAATGTTATCATCAATTTCAGGATAAATTTAATCCTATAAATTACAGATATCATTATGAAACATGTATTATCGAGGGTACAAATTTAAACTGCACGATTGCAAATTTAATCAGCATTTTTCGAGAATCTATTGTCCTTAAATATCGTTTGAATAATAACGCTTTGGTTCAATATAAAAATTCTAACTTTAGACATTCGAAGTTTATATTTGACAGCTTTACAAAAGACGAAATCGTATAAGCTACGTTTTAGGTTAATTTTAAAATTCTGTTGGTGCTTGGTACGCACGGGTTTAAAGCATGGTGCTTGAATTAGTCGACCTAATACCCTTTTCATACTAGATCTTTAAGATCGGATGTTTAAGTGAATGGATCTTTAAACGCTAATGTGAAACCGTACGGCCTCGTCTAAACACGACCGATGTTTAAGACAGAGATCTGCGTCTTAAACTTCGCCCGCATTGCCAACTTAATTCCCATTATAAAAAAATACTCCTTGAATTTGTGCTTCTCTTCTTTTATCTATGTTCAGCTGTTATCATTATTATATATCGAGGTTATGAGAAGATTATTTGCGTTATTATTTAAATAAATATAAAAAATAAACTTCTCCTAACCTCGATATACAAAATAATGACAGAATAAATTCAAACGATATGAAATTATGTTGGCAATACATACTAGCTTTACATGGAGATTTCTTCTTCAAATTAAACATCAAGTGTGAAAGCAAACCGATATTAAACAACGATGAAGTTTAAGTTCAATCGTCTTAAAGATCTAGTGTGAAAAGGGTATAATACGGTTAGGTATGCGCGAAGTACAGTGCGGGCGAATACGTTTGCACTGTAACCGCAACGTAAGACTAACTTTAAGTGCTAGTGTGAATGCAATTTAACACAGCCTAACTTAAAGACAGAGATTTCTGTGTTAAAGTTAGGTCACGCGGTGCGCATGTCCAACATAATTTCTAATACTATTCGAATTTGTGCTCTCAAAATATTATATTATCCTAGACAATACTATATTTTACCGTGGTTATAAAAAGTTTATACTTATTGTTATAATTAAATCAGTTATTTAACTAGTCATTTTAATAATGTATACAATACAGAGCTACAATAATTAAAATAAAACTGTATCGACTTACATGTTGATACAGGTGTAATATATTCTTTATTGTAGCATACATGTTTAACGATAATTCAAAATGTGCGTTTGCGCTGACAGTTGAAGTCTGTTAATTTCGTGACGCCAACTAAAGAATAAAATTATCATAACAGATGGCAGCATCGGTGATTTAAACATCTAGTATGAACGTAAACCGATCTTAAACATCAGTCGACTTAAAGTTCGCATTTCTTAAAATTCTAATGTGAAAAGGGTATAAAGTAACTAAACGTCCTATTTTTGACTGGGCAGTTCCGCAATTTTTTTCCCGCTACTCAAAGATGTGTCGAAAAAAATGGACACCTAAGGCAAACCAAATATAGGGCGCCCTCATTGCCACTAACTAACCAACTGAGCGCCCCTTTAAATTCGGTACCTGAGGCGGTTGCCTCGCTGCCTTATCTTTTAGCAAGTTCCAGCCACTACCCACTCATTACGGCATAATTATTGATTTCAATTTGGGCCGTTTATTAGAATCGAAAATTTTATCTATTCCCATTTCAGCGAAGTGGGTGTGAGACTATTTGGGATGCTCTCATTATGTACAGGGCTGTTGAGAGAAATTTTCGAGCTCGTGATGAGGCAGATCCTTTAAAAAGCTCTTCGCAAAATAAAGGGTCACTTCTACCGCCTAAAAAAATCATAAAACTTTTGCTTTTAAACATTTATTAAAAGACACAGAACAAATCTCAATACACGACATACAAAAAATTACAGTACAATATTTGGTTAATGTTCCGTATAAGTCCACCACGCACAACTCGTTAGAGAAACCGTGTATGCTAGTTGGAATGAGAATTGGCCCTGGCGAAGTGCCGCCCCTTTCTTTCAAAACACAACATTTACGATACACTTTATCATTTCAAATATTTTTATTCAAAACTGAAATCTAAATAAGTACTTGATAGTTTTCCGTTTCGAAATCCAAGCAATTATTTAATAAGTGTTTGTTAACATTTATCTCCTATTAGCGTTTTTAAAGAAAAACTTGAATAATAAAATTTCAGTATTTATACGCTTTAAGTCACATTTAAATGGTTTAAATGAGATTTATAGTATACTTATTTTGAAGAATATTAACATTATTAAAAGAGAGAATTCTTAAAAATATCAATCCTATTCCGACCTACCAATTTTATGTCTGAAATAGAAAATTGCGTTTTTCGTCGCATTCATGGATGCTAAATTATGTAAATGTATTAAAACTGTATAAAGCAATTATATATCTTCACTATATGCAAACAATCAATGATAAAACTTATTAGGTTAGGTTTAGTTAGCAAGAATTTTAGACAGAAAAAACTTAAACTTGCTAGACATATATGAACAGGTACTCATACGGAATTTTTACCTGTTTCTGTTATAAATGAGATTTATAGTATACGTATTTTAAAAAATATTAACTTCATAAATAGTTCCAAAAATATCAGTTATATTCGGACGTTCCTCCTGTGAAAAACGGGTATTTCTCTGCCAACTACAGATGCATGAATGATTACTATTGGCTCCCCACTCTTACGACCGTGCCTTCTCGTTTATAATGTTAGAATATAATTCATTTTAAATATACAAGCCTAGTTTTGGTGGACTAATACGGAACATTAACCCAATATTTAGAAACATTAAATACAAAGATTTATTTTTTCTTTTGATTGCAACATCTCTGGATATAATAGTATAGATTATTCTAATCACGTGGTCCTCATGACATCATCTAATATGTTGGCGGTATCACAAACTGCTAGAGTCATGCACTACCATGTTGAATTGGGTTCAACAGCGCTATGAAGTGACGCCAAGCGGACTAAACTTGAACTAGGCGAAACGAGTAATAGTTTATTGTTTACATCTTGGTTACATGTGTTTTCTCATGTAGTTTGTATTGCTTTTAAAAGTTAGTGTTGCAGTTTGTTTGTTATATTAACTTTTGATAGCAATTATTATTCTTTTTTATATTACTTTATGTTATAATGAGTTATTATAACACAAATTGCTGTGTGTTTGGCTGTCACTCTAGAAAAGGAAGTAACAAAAATATTTACTTCCACTATTTTCCAAATGAGAAAAAATTTGTGAACTGTTAATAAATTTGGTGTTGTGGAAGAGATAATAACAAACTAGTATTTATTAAACAAATTAAATAAAAAACAAACACTAAATTATAAAAATCTTTCCCGAACATAATTAAATATCTACCCGTGTAATTTTAATGCAGAATTAGGGCAAGCGGTCTCAAATTCTGTACGCAGCTTTTCTAATACATTTTCACTGAACCTTCAGTGCCTGCTTTTGTTTTTAATCAATTTATTTAGGCAAGGAGTTTCTAACAGAGGTTGCGGTTCATACCGTTGTTTTTTAAAAGTAGACCACAGGCATTTTAAATCTGTGCTGGTTAATATTTCCATACTCAATATATTGTTTCTGGAACAAAAAGAAAAACCAACAGAAACCACACAAAAAAAAAGAAAAAACAAATATTACAATCAATCAATGCCCTGATCTTGGTTTCTTTCATTTTGGTTTGTTAACCACCTGGCACAAAATAATAGGATAGCTGAAATGTGTTTGCATGTAGTTCCTACTTTACATGTGCAGGACATATTTAAAACTTCAACATCATTACTAAATTTTAATTTCCCAGTGACTTCGTGAGGTGGTGTTCTCAAACTGCTTGTTTGTAAACATAACCCAAGATAAGATTTAACATAATTTCCGGCGTTTAACAACTCTTCTCCTTCAACTACACACCTAGAAGAAGGTGTTGCACTTAAAAAATTAAAATAATTTAATAAGGATAGCTGTTTATTATCCATTGCAAATCGATGATTTAACATTGAAACAAATATGGACAACATTCACATTACTCGTTTCAATCAGCTGTTCACAGCGCTTGTAGCGCCGCCATCGGGCATTGTTGTACCCAATAGAAGATCTTCAAATTAGTATTATTTAAATTTGGCACTGCTAAATATGTTGTTTTTATGTGCACTTTGTTTCAAAAGTGTATATTTAGTATATTAATGAGAATTAATAACTTGTCATGCTGGAAATAAACGTAAAATTGTATTTTAAGACACTTTACGATTAAGGGATATTATAATTTAGCCTATTCTAAATATAAATATTGTCGAAATACTGTCCTATTGTTTAATTCTTGGTTGCACGTCAAATGCTGTAAAAGACGCAAAAATATCACTTTTTAGAATGCCGAAATAAATTATAATTTAAAAAAAGTGTATTGAAAAGTGAATAAACTTGATAAAATTAAACGTAACAAATGATAACAAGTCATAAAAGAGTATATTTTGATGAACTTAAACAGAAATATTCTAGAGTTTGTAGTTAGTATTTTTTATCCAGTGGGAAAATGTTTTTTATATTATGATTATATTATCCATCACTCCCTCTGTCCGAAAATAAGAGTCCTATTTGAAAAATTAGGTTTTTTTATTTATTAGGAAAAATATAAAAAAATGATCAATTCTTCTTTGGTAAACATATGTTCGACTTGACTGAAACGTCAAACCAATGTCGGAAATGTTATATTTCAAACAAATTAATTTAACCTCAAAACCATTTTTTTTGCATAGAGTCATTGTTACTTAAGTAGTAAAATATCATTTTCCTTTTAAATGAAAACTATAAATCAAAGTACAGAAGTTAATAACCGTAATATAAGAACAAAAAAGAAAAGTAAATGTGGACGCAAGAAAAACGACTATTCTCGAAATTTACAAGCAATCAGAAAAATTCCATATAATCGTAGAGAAACAATTCAAAGTCTCGCCTGTGTAATTATTAAGTTCCCAAATCAACTTTATATGATCGTTTAAAAGAGGGAAAGAGTTTGAAACGCATCTCATCGACTGTCGAACCATTGCTAACGGAAGAAAACTAAATGAATAAAATAGGAATTATGGTATTTACTATTCTACTATTAATAGGAATTATGTAAGTAATAAAGTTTTTTTTTTTTTTTGCAACCGTCAGTAAAACTTTTATTTTGTTTGTTTTTAATGTCCCAATCCCTAGCATTGATCCTTAGTCTCGCATATCACTGTTAAATTAAAATGGGACTCTTATTTTCGGACAATTTATTGTGTGAAATGGGACTCTTATTTTCGGCCAGAGGGAGTATTTGTTTATATAATTCACTGCTATAAATATAATTAAAATGACATAAATAACACTAAAATTCATACAAAATAGACATGTAACCTATAAAAGAATAGGTTATAAAACCCTAGTTGTCACTCACAGTTAAATGTTTAACACTTGTAGTTGTTTATTATTGAGTAAGGATAGTTACTAGCACAAAAAAAATTAAACAAATATATTTAAGCACGTAAATACACTGCACAATCAGCGAAAATATCATAACAAAGCATAAGAATACACACGTGTTTTACCTCCACGGTACGAAATTACGTGACGAGTGACGACAGCCTAGATTGATCTATAGTGGCCTGAAAAGGTGGGACGCAGAACATTTTTACTTTCGCTGTCCCAGAAACGGGACGGCCATCCCTAAAGGTTATTTATGTTTTTATATATGCAAAAATTAGTATAAATCATAAGAGCTGGGCCCATTTCGCAACCGGGGCCGTGACAAAAGTGTCAGATATCAACCCCTCTCGGTAGCTCTGTTTCTGAATCCTGGATGTTTACTGAAATTAATTTATTTTATAGAGAAGTGTGTCGCAGTGGCTACAGACTTGAATATAATGTATGTGTACCAGACTGTCCGAAAGGCTGTGTTCATGGCAAATGCATCAGACCAGGCTTTTGCGAATGTAACGATAAATACTATGGACCAACTTGCTCTCAACGTAAGTACCTTTTGGCCTGAAAGTGAATACTAAAGGTTATATAACATAGAGACTGAACTCAGGCAACTTGTTGTGAAGCCTCCTTAGGCGCGGTGACCGAAGGTTGCCGACAAGAATTTCAAGTAAAAATATATATTTTGTAATACTATAAACTGAAAATTTTAATAAAAATAAATTAAAATTTCATAAATAATAAGAGTATTAAATTAACCTGAATTTATATATTTTTCATACAATTTACAGGTTTTTATATTAAATAAATTTAGAAAAAATAAGAAAAAAAATGCTTAGATACATTCTAAATTTAAAACGGACAGATATTATATAATTTATTCTATGATAACTTAAAATTTATCTGATAGATTAGTCTGTTATAAAAGGTTTGTTCGTAGAACCTTTTCTAACGGTTTATTGTCGTCAGACGCAAGCGCAGAGTTCGTTGGAGTTCGTTAAAATAACTCTGCGCTTGCGTCTAGTGATAATTAATCATTGGAAATGGTTCTATGAACTATCTAACCTCATTTCATATTAACCATATGAAATGATAACCTCTTCTAACAGTAGCTTGACAAAATAAATGTAATAAATTTATATTAGGCAACCTGCTTTACACATAGTCTTTAATTGTTGAAACTAAATCAGAAACTAAAAGAAAAACGTCCAAATTTATTTAATAGAAAAGGAATAATTTTTATCATGACAACTTACCTACGTCTTTACTCAGCAAAAATACCATATAAATTTTAACGTTTTTCCTTAAGTTTCTGATTTAGTCTACCTAATTGTTGAAACTAAATCAAGGAAATTATTCTACATCCACCGTATTCACCCAATCACCTGCCTGTCGATTTTCACCTATTTAGGTCTATAAAAATTACACTGAGAGATAAAATATTTCAAAATATCACCTATGTATAAAATTACCTGATGAATTATTTTAAGTCAAAACGAGAAACTTCTAAAGAGAAGGTATGAAAAAATTAGTACAACGTTGGGAAGCCGTAATAAATAATGATTTGAATAAAAAATTAATTATATCTTGTAATTATACAAATTTATGGGGAAAAAAGTACCCTTAAATAATGGATTTGTTTTTGGTCCCCCTAACATAATTTTAATTCACAATTTTTAGATAAAACTTAAACAGTTCTTGAACATATTCGGGCCCAAAGTATCATAGCTTTGGTCTTTTGATCCCCAGACGGGGACCGGCCTCTTAGTTTGCACATCTCTACATTATTTAACATTGTATATCATTTCAGATTGTGCTCCTGACAGGTGGGGAAATGAGTGCCAGTACAAATGCGAGTGTGTTAACGCAAAAAGTGATTACTGCAACCAACACACCGGTCAATGCATCTGTAAGAGCGGTTGGATTGGAAATATGTGTAATAAAAGATGTCTAACATACACGTCACCACATAATAGTGACTTGAAATATCAGTGCAAGAATGGCGGACACTGTCTTACGGCTACCGGCCTTTGTAATTGCACCATCGGATGGACTGGACACCTGTAATTATGACCTTATTTATTTACTAGACTGTATGTTTAGAATAGAGTATGTGTAAAAAGAAGAAACGAGAAGTCGTGGCCGTAAGAGTGGGGAACCAATAGTAATCATTCAGGCATATGTGTTTGGCGGTATCAGACGCGTTTGCGGAACTTTTTGTTGCATTTAGTATCAAGTGAAGATGATGTCTCCACAGTGGCGGCGCCAGCAGGGATCCATGGTAGAGTTATGGCCCACCCTAAATATTGTTATGGCCCACAGTTGCCCCCTTCCCAGATATGCTTGAAGAAAATTTAAAATTTCAGATAAAATCACGTGCCCAGTTAATTGTGAAAGATGGAAGTAAGTCAAAGAGCCACTTATGGCCCGCTTTCATCTTTTCAAAATTCAAAACCATTATGTTTATATTAATATTTGTAACGTTACAAAAACTCGTATTTACAAAATATTTTAACCGAAAAAAAAAGATCAAAAGTGCCCGAATAAGTACTCCGATCTCTTCGGGAGATTTTATTTTGAAAAGAATCGCAATATATAAACTGTATATATGTTGGTATGTAAAAATTTAGTTTAGAAAATATATATTTTATGTTTAAATAAATTACTATACATATTTATAAAATTATAAATTAACATAAAATTAATTTTTAATTCTAAATAAACATAAGATTAGTTTCAATATTATACATTTTTTTAATTTTCTTATTCAATTATTTATTTATTTTTTCTATGTTGTCCTGACAATTTAATTTTCGGTCTACTTATAGCTGTAGGTGGTAAAAGAATTCGGTGGTAAAAGAATTCTTCTATTTCGAAGTAAGGTTCCTAAAGAATGATGTTAAAACATAAATTACGCATTGTATCATTGAGAAGCACTGTAAACATACCTAATGCAAATGTGTTACATGCTGACTCAAATGCTGTTTTGATGATTTTTAATCGAGACTTAAATTTTGGTAAACATTCTCTTACTTCCAACGGAGAATTAGTTAAAAAAAAAATTTATGTGAAGTGTGAATCTTCACACATTTCTGGGTTTTGCAGGTATTTAATAACTGAATGATGATTATTTGGGATGCCAAAACAAATTTTATGTCAAAATATTTTTTTATGAATTTTAATTCGAATGCCTAATACCATTATTTAAGTTTCTAAATATGTACAGTATTTTATTTATACAGCAAGGTTCAGTAAGATTTTTAAAATTGCGCCTATGGCTTCCATTGGTTGCTTATATCATAAGTCCCTCCCTCTGATTTCGTCACAGAATTAAATTATAATTTCAACACTTCCCTCTGGTTATTAAATTTACGCTTTTAAAAAATAAATGCAACATTTACCAAAATATAACGAATTTTGACAAAATAATTTAAACAAAATAGAAATGCAAAAAAAAAAAAACAATAAAATTAACAGGATTCGAACTCTGCAACGTTCGCACTGCAATTTACAAAGTGCGTTACGAAACCATCTGAGCTACCAGAGTTTCTTATCTGAAGTGTTACATAGCGAATTATATATTTAACATATTTTAGTTAAAAACACAAAAAATGCGTTATTTTCTAAAAACATAATCTGATCAAAAATTCCTGTTGTACTATTCCGGTTCACACCAATGTACATTACTTAGAATTTTTTCAGATTTTTAGTTTAAACCATCTAGGCTACAGGGTGTGGGACAAAAAATTTTTTGCACAATTTTGGCAAAAATCGCATCAAAATAATTTATTTTGCAAAAATAAAATTTTGATCGTTAATCCACGTACTAAGGGCTTTCATTTGATACCCTACTCAGAATTTAAAAAAAATATAATTTTTTTTGATGAGCACATTATTGTTTATATTTTTAGGGGGATATGTTTTTTAGATGTTTTAGTATTTTTCCTATGTGTGGGTCAAAGAGTTGTATAAGCATGCCAAATTTCAACTCTCTAGGTTTAGCCGTTTGGCTACAATTTTTACCGAACAGACAGACAGACAGACAGACAGACAGACAGACAGACGACAAAATGACGGTATAAGGGTTTTTTGGTCATACCTACAAAACCCTAAAAAATTGAACTCTGAAGATATCTTTTATATTAGAGCGACCTTCTCTTAAAATTTCTTCCATTTCTTTCTCCTGATTTTTATTCATATCTTCAGCATTTGCCTGGACATTCATACTCATTGTCTCGTTTTCAAAGTATTTTTATTCATTGGCTCAACGTTTTTACACTTATACACAGGTGCTAAAAGATCATTTAAGGCATTTTTTCCGGTCGCAACTAAATATAATTTGTTTTTAATAATTTGGCTGTCTATGCTTTTAAAAAATTCCTCTGATTAAACGACACAAAAAACCCAATCAATATGTTTGCATATATTACCTGTTCTGCCAAAATCACATGTACAACTTAATATTTCACTATTAACAATGTATACTAACGCTGGAATGGATTCACTTGGAACAGTATGAACAGAATTAGATAGTGACTGAATTTTTGTTATTATTTCTGGAGGAAGGACTCTGAATATCCTACCAAATATATTTTTTCTTGACCTGTTATTTGCAGCATCTAACAGTCTTTTTTCATAGTATGTTACAAATTTATTAAATATAAAATCGATCATTTGTATTATTTGCTTTAATTCTATCAAAGTATTTGAGCAAGCGCATTGCTGCTTCTGAAATTATTATTGGTTTTTTATAAATGGTATGAAACAAAGCGCCCAAAGAGTGCGCCTCTCCCAATATCTTTTTGAAATAATTCACGTTTGAAATATTCACGTAATTATCGTAATTTTCAGCACTTTTTGTGGCATTTCTGAAACTTTCTGTGCATTGGGTCTCATTTTTTGCACACAGGATACTCCTGAATTGTTTGAAGAAATCTTTTTGTTCTTTTTGCGGAATATATGTATGTATGTATACACGTAATATATGTTAGTATGTTTTGTAAATAAATTTGCAAAAATTCTTCAATACAATTGGATATATATGTTTTATTGGTGTTTGGCGGGAAAACGATAACAGATAAAAACATTTTGCGAAGAGATACGAGTACTTATTCGGGGACTTCGGTCTTTTTTTTTTCGATCCTATACACAATTCAATTGAATATGAACTCTTGCTCCGTATCGAAATGCAAAAAGAGAGGGAAGAATGCTCCTGACTGTATGCAATCTGTAAGAATGGGTTCTTGGGCCTGGACGAGTAAGTTACATAATTTAACATCTTTTTTTTTATTTAAATATTTAAGGACACTTCAGCTGCATAGGCTACTAGTGTCCGGTACAATTTGGTAATGATACAATTTACTAATACAATATTTCAAGTGATAATACAATACAGTTTTTTTTTTTTTGTGATTATGCATGTTAGTTTATATGTTTTGTATGATGTCTGAGTCTTGTAGAAATTTCAGTGTGTTGTTCAGCATTGTTGTGTTGTTTAAGAGTGCTTCTTTCAGAGATCCTGCAACGTTGTTGTTTCTTCTCTGTACGGAATACTTTGGACAATTTATAATTATGTGTTGTACAGTGATTTGTTCATTGCATTCTTCACATATGTTGCATTCCATATTGTGTAGCAGATATTGATGGGTTAACTTTGTGTGCCTTATTCGTAATCTTGTGATGATTATTTCTTCCCTTCTGGAGTAGCGTGTCGGCCATTGTATTGTATTTTCTTTTACTGTTCGTAACTTATTGTTCTGAGTTTCGAGCCATTGATTTAACCTCTTTGATATGACGATAAACAGGCTGTTCTATTTCAGACATAAAATTCGTAATTCGGAATATATTGATATTTTTTGGGAGTCTCTCTTTTTATAAAGAGACAAATCTTATTGAAACCATTTAACTGAGAATTTAATAGTATAATTACTGAAATTTCATCATTAAAGTGTTTCTTTAAATACATTAATACGATCTAAATGTTAACAATCATTTATCAAGTAGTTATCAAGTATTTATATATTCCAGTTTTGTATAAAAATATTGGAAAAAATAAAGTGAATCGTAAATGTTATGTTTTGAAAGAAAGAGGTGACGTTTCGCTAAAGCCAAATATTGTTTTAACTAGCTTGTGCTTTTTCTCTAACCAGTTAGTTCTGGTGGGAGCATACGGAACATTTACCTTTATTTTTGTTGTAACGTAAATGATAAGTGATATATTTCAGTTTCAAATAGAACACAAAACAATAGGAAGACTCTTTTGCATATAAATTTGATATTAAGTAAATAATCTTATTAAAAAATAACATACATCTTATTAAAAACTGCATTAAACGAAGAGGAGTAGTTTCTTTACTCATATTCATTTTTGCTGTTAAGTAAATGGTAAATGAGATATTTCAACCTTATAAGTAATATACTCTTAATCTTTTTATTTAACACTGCGTTGAAGAGAAAAGGAAACAGATATAGCCTCCAATTTTATTAATATTGATGACGATATCTTTCTTTAACTTGATTATGTTTCAGGTGTGAGAAAGAAGTGCCAAAACATGTACATGATATTTCGTATGACATTGGGCAAAAGTGTAATTGTATAGATCCTGAAATATGTAATCCAAAAACAAGCGCCTGCGAGTGCCCGCCTGGTGTAGTGTGTCCTGGCAAATGCCCGGATGGTTTATGGGGGCCGGGCTGTTCCAAGCCATGTCACTGCAGTAACAGAGAACGGTGTGATAAAAACACAGGTCAGTGTCACTGCATTCCAGGTCGAACAGGATTAAAATGTGATCTTTTCTGCGAGGATCACAAGTACGGACTGAACTGCGAGAAAACTTGCACCTGCAAGAACAGAGCGAAGTGTCGTCCGTCAGACGGAAAGTGCATTTGTACAGCAGGATGGACTGGAACAAAATGCGATCAAAGTAAGTCTAGACATATTAGAAAATTACATTGTTTTACATACACACTAAACCAGGAGTATGTTAATACCGGTGTTCGGCTCACCCAATGTTTATTAGCGTTTACATTTCGAAGCTTTATATGAGCCCATAATTATGAAAGTGGTCTAAGTCAAAATTTCAAAAAAATGAGTTTATCAGTTATTTCACATCACATTATTTTAAACTAAATTAATCCAATGTAATTTTCACGATATTGTCAAAAATGAACCATTAGGTAGTGGTTGTTATTTCAACATTATATGTAATTCATTTAGTGTTAATTATGAAAGTGGTCTAAGTCAAAAAATAATAATATTGATAGAGCACAAATTTTTGGTATCTGGTCATTCCTTTCTGCCGAATGACCGTGATTTCGGGTTGATAGAAATAAAAAAAAACAAATTACTTATACAACCCTGAGCATTATTATGAATTGATAGAAAAGTGTAGAAGAAGAAATAGATTTTCGGTAAAACGAATGTCGCAGCCGGATTTTATTTCAACGAAACCACTAGAAGAGTCAACGACAAGAAGAATAAAAAATACCACGGGCGAATCTGTCTCTTGGCTTCAAATTCACTGGATGAGATTCTTGAAAAAATGAACCTTATAAGATGCTCTATAAAACTTCTTTAGATGATTCTAAATTCCACGTTTTGGATCTTTCACCTAAAAGAGGAAGACCAAAAGTGTACGGAAATATTAAATTACTTCCATTATACACCACCTCTAGACCAGTAGGTAACGGAAGAAAAACATAAAGATATTATTTGTTTACTACCATACATCCCTCCAGTTTTTCAGGAACACTTTAAGAATCTTACAAAATCATAATGATAAAAGCTTACAATGATAAAAATGGATTACTTTTTAAAAATAATTAATAAATGTTCATGAATTATTTCATTAAAATTATTGTTTCTAATAAAACTTATAGTTCTTTATTGCTTTCAGTCATTTATAGGACATTCAGTTAATTTTGGAAATGATCTAAGTCAATTCAAACTTCAAAAACAGCATTTTCGTATGAAATTCACACAAAATTTCATATTCATAATAAATTTCCATTATTCAAGACTAATGAAATACTAAATTAAAATGTTGTGAAGTGTAAAAATATTTTTTAATTTATTCAAATTCAAATCATTAAATATCTCGAAACAAGAAATATATGACATAGACCACTTTCATAATTATAGGCACATATGTACAAATTTACTCCGAGATTGAAATGTTCAGAATTGCCAACTTATATTTACAACAACCGTCAGCAGCATAGATTCCACATCAATGTTTTCATCCAGATACGTCATCTTGAATTTTTTACTAAAGTCAGGTTAGGTTAAATTCTTTTTTTTTTTTTTTATTTGCAAAACATAGAGTGCTTCGACTTCTTGGTCATTAGCACCCGGTACATTGGTGTATACATTAATTTATACAGTTATATAGTATGATATAAGTAATATTTAACATTTGTATTTAAGTAATAGTAACATTTTGAAGGAATTAAAAGTATATTATATTAGGTACGGCATGTAATTTAGATTGTGTCATATAAATTGGTTTCTTTCAGGAATTTGATAACATCATTGATTTGGTTTCTATTGTTTCTTAGGGCTTCTTCTATTTTGTCGGGGATATTGCACGTTTGGCGTTCGTTTGAGAATTTTCTGCATGTTGTCAGTATGTGTTCTACAGTTAGGTCGACTTGGCAAACATCACATATTGGCTTCGGTTGTTTTTGGAAGATATGTTGATGCGTGAGGAGGGTATGCCCTATTCTCAATCGGGTGATGGTGGTTTGTTCCTTCCTGTCGTTTTTTGCTTCCCATTTTTTTGTATCTTTTTTTATCTTCCTTAATTTGTTATTGATGGTGTTGTCCCAGTCTTCTTGCCATTTATTTGTAGTTTGTTTTGCAATGTGGCATTTAAAGTCATTAGCGTCTATGGTGTTGCGGAGTTTTTCTACATTAATGGCTTCTCTTGCGGCTCTATCGGCTGTTTCATTTCCTTTGATTCCTATGTGTGAGGGCGTCCAGATTATTTTGGATCTTATGTTTTTGCTGACGTATGCTTCGTGTAGATATTCCTTTATTTTTACTAGTTCTTCTTTTTTAGGGAAAATTTGTGTAAGACTTTGCATCGCGCTTAAGGAATCGGTGGAGATGATATAGGTTTTATTTGTTTGTCCTTGGTTTTTGATGTATTCTGCCGCTTTGTATATTGCGTAGAGTTCTGCCGAGTAGATGGTAGTTTCGTCTGGTAGATGGTATTTTTCTATGGTTTCTCCACTGACCATAGCTGCCCCCGTACCGTTTTCTGTTCTTGAGCCGTCAGTATAAATCTGGATTGCGTCTTCTGTTTGATGGATTATACGTTTGAAGTCGTTTCTCAGTATTTCGGGAGGTGTAGTGTTTTTCTGGTATTTTGTTAGTTCTGTGTTAAACTCTGGTTGATAGATCGTCCAGGGCGGTATGCCACCGAAGTGAATTTTGCTTATAGTTGGGAAGGTTAACTGAAGTTCGGTCAAGGAATTGGAGATGTATTTTTGCATAGGAGTTTTGTTTAATGTTTGTGTTCCTCTAAATATGTAATCGTGAGCGGGATTATTTGGATTTCTAGCAAGGTTTGTTACGTAGGCTAGGATAAGTTTCTTTCTACGGTAGGGTAGTGGTAGTATTCCGGCTTCGCAGACTAGGCTGTTCGTCGGGCTCGTACGTAGTGCTCCTGTGGCTATCCTGATGGCTGTATTTTGGATAGTGTCCAGTAGTTTTAAATGTGTGTTCTTAGCTTTGCCGTACATTATACATCCATAATTTAGTTTTGATTGTATTGTAGCTAAATATATTTTTATTAGAGTATCCCTGTGGGCGCCCCATTTTGTATGTCCCAGAATTTTAAGAAGATTTAGTCTACTGTGGCATTCTTTTTTAAGTTCTAGTATATGCGTTCTCCATGTTAGTTTTTTGTCTATTGTTACTCCTAAAAATTTCATATTGTCTACCATTTCTATATTCTGGTTGTTGAGCTTAAGCCTGTAATTAATTAATGGAATTTGTAATCTAGTGAAGTGCATGGCTTTAGTTTTTTGTGCCGAGAACTGAAATCCTGTTAGTTTTGACCATTCTTCTAGGTTTTTTATCGCAGTTTTTATGGTTTGTTTAAGTGTTTTTAAGTTTTTGTTTCGCGTGTATATAACCAGGTCATCAGCGAACAGGGATACTTTAATGGGGTTTGGTATATACTCTACTAGTTTATTTATTGCTATCAAGAACAGGACCACACTCAGGATTTCGCCTTGAGGGACGCCATTTTCTTGGTTTTCTTCTTGGGACAAAGAACCATTTGTTCTTACTCTGAATTTCCTGTTTGTAAGGAAGTTTGTTATGTAGTGTAGAGTGTTACCCTCAATACCTAGTTCCTGTAGAGAACTTGTGATGATACGGCGCCAAGTCATGTCATAAGCTTTGGTGAGGTCAAAAAAGATCGCTATTAGATGTTGCTTGTTTCTGAAAGCGTACTGAGCTTCATTTTCCAGGCATACTAGTTGGTCAATTGTTGATCTTGCGTGTCTGAAACCGCTTTGCGTTTTGCTTAGTAGGTCGTTTGTTTCGAGGAACCATATCAGTCTGTTGTTGACTATTTTTTGCAACACTTTACTCAAACAGTTGGAAAGTGAGATGGGGCGGTAGCTGTTAGGATCAGTTTTGGGTTTGTTAGGTTTTAGGATTGGGATAACTGTCACTTCTTTCCATTTTTTGGGGAATTTATTTTGGGTCCAGATTTGATTGTAGATGTCGAGTAGATGGAGTAATGCTTCTTCTGGTAATTGTCTTATGAATTCATATGTTATATTGTCTGGCCCTGGGCTGCTGGTTGTTTTTAGGTGTTTTAGTACTTCTGATAACTCTTCTTTAATAATGGGACGATTTATTGGGTTGTTGTTTTGTTCTTTTATGTTTATTGAGGATTTTTCTATGTTAGATTTATATAATTTAAACTCTTCTTCATATTGATCGGTGCTAGAGTTGGTTTTGAATTGTGTGGCTAAGGTGTTCGCTATTTCTTGAGGACTTGATATAATTTTATTGTTTTGGAATAGTGCTGTAATCTGGTGGATAGTTTTTTGCCCATTTATTTTTCTTATCTTGTCCCAGAGGTCTTTAATCGGTGTGGACTCACTTATTGTGCTGGTATAGTTTCTCCATGATTCTTCTTTGCTTTTTACTATTAATCTTCTTACTTTGGCTCTAGTCCTTTTTAGTTCTATAAGGTTTTCTGTTGATTTGTGTTTTTTAAATTTATTTAGGGCTTTTTTGTGATCTCTGACTGCCACATGGCATTCTCTGTTCCACCATGGTACTTGTTTCTTATTTTCCTTCGGTTCTTTAATCCCTATGGCTTCTTTAGCTGCTGTTATTAATAAGTTAGTAAAATTTTTGACGTTTACGTCCACGGAGTTGTTTAAGTTATTGTTTAATTTATGGTGTATTTTAGCTCTATACAGCTCCCAGTTTGCTCCTTTTGTATTCCAATTTATTTTTGAGTTGGTGGTATGCGTGGTGGATGCAGTTGGGATGGATATGTGTATGGGAAAGTGGCCATTGGTGAATGAATATGGCAGGACTTGCCAGGATAAGGAAGGTGCTAGTTTGTTGTCGCTAAAGGTAAGGTCTATGTTCGAAAAGTTCCCAGTTCTGGTGCATAAATGTGTGGGTGAGCCGTCGTTGTGCAGTATTAATTTATCATTATTTTCAATTAATTTTTCAATAATTTTACCTCTGCTATCCGTGTTTTGTGAGCCCCACAAAAAGTTGTGACTGTTAAAGTCGCCTGTTAATATAAATGGTTTGGGAAGTTGTTGTACTAATTTTTCTAGGTCTTTTTCTTGAAATGGTTGGTTTGGTGGTAGATACAGAGAGCATATAGTTGTTATTTCTGGAATGTATGCAGTTATAGCCACAGCTTCGAGGTCGGTTTGGAGTGTGAGTTTATCTGCTTGAATTTTGTTATTGATTAGGATAGCTACACCCCCGCTAGCAATTTGGTCCGATTCTCTGTCTTTTCTGAAGATGGTAAAATTTTTTGAGTTTATTTTATGCGACGGTTTAAGTCGTGTTTCTTGCAGACATATAACTTTCGCCTCTGTCTCTTTTATTAGTTGTTGGAGTTCTCCTAAATGTGCAAAATACCCGTTATTATTCCATTGAATTATATCCATTTTTATTATTCGTCTTCTTCTTCCTCTTCAGTCAGTTGAGTTGTGATTTTGTTTTTTATTCTTGTAAACCGAGCTCTGACTTTTTTGTTTCTACTTAACGAATATAGCGTTTCCATCATTTCGAGTAGACCGGTTGTGTTAGATGTATAGTTTCGAGATATTGTTAAAGGATCTACTGCTCCTGAGGCGTTATCTATAAAGTCTTTAAATTGGTCGTACTTCAGGATGTAGTTGTCAGGGGTTTTTGCAATTTCGTTTTGTAGGTGTTGTTCTACTTCGGCGACTGTCTGTTGGTCCCCAGGACTCGATGATCTTGCTCTTTTTAAACTTTGTTTAATTTCTTCGTCAGTTGTATCCGCCTGAGTTGTCGTATTTTGTGGAATCGTTGCTTCGGGGTCTTTTTGTGTTAGTATGACTGGTTGGTTGGAGATTTTTGGTTGTATTGTAAGTGTTTTTGTAGGCTGGTTTTCGTTTTGTGATGATTTGCTCTCATGTATTTGACTTGTTCGGTTCATTTGTTCCTTTGTTATTTCGTTCTGGCTGTTCAGGTTTGATGTGCCCTCTTCCGGTTTGGTTGGGTTCGTGTCACATTGGTTGGTTCTATGTCCCTGTTTTTTGCATCTCAGACAAACTGGTATATCGTCGGATAAAAAGATTCTATAGTCGGTGTGGTCATGGTTAATGAGTAGTGTGTCGGGTATATTTACTTTACCTGTGTCGGCTATGAATACCTGTCTTCTAAAACTTAGTATATGACTGTATTCCTGTTCTTGAATTCCTGTTTTTAAGTAGTTAATGGGGGAAACTATTTTTAAGCCTGTCTGCTGTATAGCGAGTTCAATTATTGAGTGAGGGATCGATGGGCTCACATTAGATATGATGATTCGTTTGACTGGAGTAACCAAACGTCTTACTTCAAGCCTGGTGTTGTTTATTTCGATTATGGTTCGGTTGTTTATTAATGTGTCAACTAGAGTTTTGCTGGACAGATAGAGACATATACGGTTATTTGAGATTTTTGAGGCGAATATTATATTTTTTGGTTGGACTAATTCGCCCATTTTTTTTATATATTCAATCAGTGGGATTTCCTCAATGCTAGGAATAATAACAGCTTGTTCTTTCGATGGGCATTGGGTTGTTTGATTATTTTTATTTTGTTTAACTTTATCTGAGAAGGTCGGTTGATTGGTATTTGAAGTAAGTTGTTTTTTATTTACTTGGTTTGTGTCTGTGCTCGTTGAGTGGTTTGTGTCCATGGTCGCTGTGTGGTTTGCGTCCACGGTCACTGAGTGGTTTGTGTCCATGCTAAGACTTGACTTTCGTCACGTCAGTTTGAGGCCTGCGCGATGCGCGCGCATGCTTTACTGAGTATTTCTATTTCGCGCTAGCCGGTATAGGTTTTAGGTTAGTTTTTGATAATAGAATATTCGGGGTTTATGATGGTATGAACTATAGATGTTATGATGGATAATGAATTTCTAATTCGTGTGGGATGCAAAATATAAAATATTTCTTTAAATACCTCAAAATATGCTGTCTTCGAAATTCACAGAACTGTCGATAACATGTAACGGTAAAATTTTTGTTAAATTCTTCTTTTGGAAAATAGTAATAATTTTGTTCTAAACATTCCACTTCTCAAAATTATTTTCACGTTCATTATTCACATCCAATACTCATTTAATTGATGAATATAATTAAAAAATCATACGACCGAAGTAATCAAGTTGTTGTTTTACATTTTAGATTAGACGAAAACACTTACATACATATTTTTATTTTGAAAGAGATAAAATATATCATTCCTAAGTTGGTAGAAGGGCGTTAAACCGGCATTAACCGTTTACATGACTTTAACTTCGGGTGTTAAATCACTAATAGCACAAGTGAATTTCGTCAAACCTGGAGTTTTTTTTTTTGATCTTCAGTTAAATCGAGAGTAATGACCGTTTACATGCAGGTTCAAAGTAATACGCTTTCCTAACTCCAATAGTAACAGTGCATGTAAACAAGGTAATTGACTATTATCAGGGTTATTCAGAGACAAAATGTTAAACACTGTTTAAAGTTTAGACAGTATTTAATTTATTTGTTTATTCAGAAACACGGCAACTATTTTTCAAACAATATCTAAACTAAACACCTTGGAATAAACAGTTGAACTAAACTGTAATTTTGAAATTCAAAACCAATTAGTTTTAGAGCGTAATAAAGTTTTAAAATAAAGTTGAGAGAAACTCTGCATACCTTTTAGATATATTTTGAGATTGTTTTTCCTTGAACATAAACGATATAAATTTTCTTAAATCATATAGATAATGGAAAGCAATATTAAAGGAGAACGTTCAGATAATTAGACAAACGATCGTCTTTTGCTTCTAAAATATTATTATAAATAAAATTTTGTTTTTGTATTTTATTACGGAAATTTTAATATAAAGATAAAGAAGAATTATCTTCGGAAAATTTTAGAGAATTTTATCTTCAGGATTATATAGAATTCTACTTGTATGGAAGGGGGTTTGCATTGGTGTTTGGCTTGAACGTTCAAATAAAAAACATGATTTTTTATTTTCTTGAAGTAATATTGGATATTTCATGAAATTTTTTTGGTTAGAGCCAAAATAACTGAAACCAGTGGAGCACCCAGGAATTTGGGGGCGGGCGGAAGGCAAAATTATTAAAATTATGAATAAGGTTCTCACTTCTAAATTTCAAATGATGAAAAAATGGTGCTAACTTCGGAAATACTAGTGATGATCTAAAAAAAAAGGTCCTCACTTTTGTAATACAAGTAATGACCTCAAACAAAGGTCCTCATCTCTATATGAGGACCTTTTTTTCTCAATATTTGATGATTTTATAAAATTTTCTTCTGAGTTTTGAAGTCACTGATTGAAACTTTACGAATGATACGTAATATAGTACGTTAACTAAATCCATGAAGTTCAATATCATCCTGAAAATGTGCCCCTAACGAAATATCTCAATACGAATAATAATATAATAAAATATCCCTATAATATAAAAATCTTATCCTGTCGGTTCGTCCGGTCGGAATAATTCGGGATGATTCGTCTGATTTCGGAGACATAAACAAGAAATTTCAGACACCCTATATACTTTGACCGACATGAATAATATTTTGCAGATTTCTTCTCTAAGAAAGTGCGGATAAAATAACATATAGAAATTTCTAGGGTTTCGTAAGCATAAACGAGAAACTCTTAAGTCTCCTATATCCTTTGACCGATATGAACAATATTTTCCAGATTTATTCGCTAAGAATCTATAAATATAATTACGTACAGAAATTTTTAGGGTTTCGTAGGCATAAACGAAAAACTCTTGACACTCCTATATGCTTTGACCAATATAAACAATATTTTGCAGATTTATTCTGTAAGAATCTACGAATATAACTACATATATAAATGTATAAAGTTTCGTAGACATAAACAAAAAACTCCTATATGCTTAGACCAATATGAACAATATTTTACAGATTTATTCTCTAAGAAACTGCGGATAAAATAGCATATAGAAATGTCTAGGATTTAGTAGGAATAAACAAGAAACTCTAGATACTCCTATATGCTTTGACCGATATGAACAATATTTTGCAGATTTATTCTCTAAGAAACTGTGGATAAAATAACATAAATAAATGTCTAGGGTTTCGTAGGCATAAGCAAGAAACTCTGGACACTATTATATCCTTTAACCGATGTGAATAATATTTTGCAGGTTTGTCCCTATATAATACTGACCTTATTTTTTATTTACACGATTATTTAAACTGATTTGAGATATTTAATATATTATGGTAAAAATGGTAAATTAAAGTACAAATAAACTAAACGTTTTAAATTATCTAACGTTTTAAATTTTCAAAAATGTAAATGTAATGCATTGAGTAAAACTCGAAAATTATAATTTTTACCAAGAATTACCGGCCGAGTTTGGTCATCCGTAGCAGCGCCACTAGGTGACAACTTATTTGTGTGAATTTAAAATTGGGTCGAAATATTTAAAATATCTTGGTAAAAATTACAAATTGATACTTTCAATACTTTGCATCTTTGAAATTGTATGTCATGTTGGTATTAAAACGTGGTAAAAAATTTAACTTTCTTAAAATGTCATTCCATTTGACATATTTGATAAAAATAAATGATATCTTAATTATAATCATAACCAACCAATCTGTAGTAGGTTTTACAGCGTAAGGAATATTTTGAAATGACAAATTTACATTTAAAAGTCAGTACTACACTATAAAAGTAATCAAAATAACCAGATCTGGTTTGACCTTACAAAAGTGAACGCAATATATTAAAGCGGGCAAACAATTAAATTTTACTGTGTAATAGTTTTTCACGATTTATTTAAAACTGATATTAGATATAGTGTAAGTACGCTTTATTCCGTATATGCCTTTTTCCGTGTGTGTATTATTACATGTGCGTTTTTTTCCGTGTACGCCTTTTTTATGTGCGTTTTTTTCCGTGTTTTAATAAATATATTTTAAATTTAACGTCCCAAATCAGTTTTAGTTTTAACAATATAAATGTAATGCACTGAGTAAAAATAACTCGTTTTCCCATCTTAAAAAGTTTATGAATAAATAATTCGGAATAATTATTTGTCCAGTTTTCAATAATGGGGGAAAAGTTGATTCAATTTGAATTGGATGAAGTAAGGCGTATGGCTAAGGAAAGAAGTTAGAGGCGTCGAGCAAGTACCACATTAAGGTAATGACGTGTTTGCCAACACAGTTGGCAACGGGTGCACTAGTAATATAATAATTGTAATGTACAAAGTAACGTGATGCTCGCTTGAAATCTACGTGTCGCGCACGTATTGCAAACTTCTTGTAAATAGTCCGAGAGAGGATCATTCTACGAACATAATAAAAAAATAATAATTTCAGTTAGAGGGTTTAATTTAAACAATGTTTTTGTCTTTGAATATTCTTTTATGTTTTTAATTATTATTCACACAATATGTTTATGATGATATCAATTATATATTTTAGGATGCCCAATTGGAACTTACGGAGAGGGATGTAATTTTATTTGCGATTGTGAAAACAGTGCTGCGTGCTATCCACAGATTGGTTGCCTACAAACGATCACCACACCAGATAATAATATTAGCATCACGCAATATTTCTTTATTGGGATAATATTGTTCATTATTGGGATAATAATTTTTCGTATCATCATTATTATTTTGTACGTCCTAGTTAATCTCAGAAAGAAGAGAAAAAAGAATAAAAGAAAAGGTATGTATAAAGAACATTCTACAACACAAACTCCTTTAAGTTTACTTCGAGCTTTTCGACATCTTCCGTTCTAGCCTTTTACTAACTAAACCTAAACTAATTACCTAGTTTTTAGGTGCACTGTACTTTATTTTTCCCCCACATTAGCCTAATTAAAATTATGTATCATTGTGCTTGCGTTTATACCATGGTGGTGTAGAGTGCCAAATCAAAATCTATCCGAAAAAAAATTATACAATGGATTATAACCACGATAGAAAAAAAAATATATTAAATTTAAAATATAAGTACATAGTTGTTCAGTATGACTGAATCGCAATGCGATAATACATATATAATGAAGAAATTAAATATCAAAATACCGCCTCTCCGGGAATCAAACCCGTCAACCTAAGAATTTCGCGTTCTCGTTCTCGAGCCACTAGACTACAAAGACATGCACTAATATCATATACTCAATCACAGTTGGAGAACAGTACCATATACAATACAGGTCATTTCTTTGGTTTAGGCGGAAAACTGGTATATGCTGTTCACTTTTGTAAAAATAATCTAACGGGAAATTTTGAATTCAGTAGTTTGTACCTTCGAAATTGTAGGTCATGTTGGTATTAAAAAGTTATAAAAAAGTTATTAAAAACTTTTAAAATGTCGATTCATTTGATATAGTTCATAATGAAAAAATCTTAATTATAATGATCATAACCAACAAATATAAAGTCGATTTTACAGCGTAAGAAATATTTTTAATTGACATTTAAAGTTAGTAATATATAGGCTATTCCAAAGGTGGAACTAGCTTTTGAAATCTAGTAACTTTTATCTATTAATTCGGACTTTTGGTCATTTTGTTTAAGCTTTGTAAGTCATACTCACATTGCAAATTCTATATTAAATTGATTGTCATTATAAAATGTCCTTTTCATTGCATTTTAATTTTGTGTCATTCTTAATAAAAATTTCCATTTTTTTTTTGTTTTCAAGATATATAAAAAAAATTTAATTTTTTTTTATAAATCATTCGTTTATAGTCATTCGTTTCCATGGTTTCACTGTTGGAATTTAAAATTTTCACATACCAACCTGAAAATGAAACAACTCAAGCAAGGTCCCTTCTCGTTACAACCTAAAAGAACAAAATTCCCATTTAGTTCCGCTTAAACGTTTGGAATAGCCTGTACACTCATACATACATAATTTATATATATTTAATTTACATAATTTTCGTCATTAATCTTATTCATTTTCTATTATATCTAAATGTTCCACTTAAAACCAAATAGCCACCATTTTTATCTTCATAAGAACTATGTTGTTACTTATAAACAGTAGCATTTGGCAGTTTTTATGATAGTAACTTTTGTAGTGACAAGTTACTAAACAGGGCCGGCGCGAGACATGTGCAGCATGTGCGGTGGCACATGGCCCCGCGGTCAACAGCAGGCCCCGCGGTTCAACAACAGGCCCCGCGCATGGTCTTCACTTGGAGATGAGGACCTTTTTTTTTGCTCTTCACTTGGATCTGGGAGGTGAGGACCTTTTTTTTTTGCTCTTCTCGCACATGGCCTCGCAAATCCTAGTGCCGGCCCTGTTACTAAATATTGTAGTAACTTTTACCTTACGGAATATGAAATACCCCAAAATTACTATGATAACAATCGACCTTGTTCATAGTGACAGATTTAGTTACTATATATAATCCTTTATTTCCCTTGGACCTTTCGGTGTTTTGGGTATTTACTACAATTATAATTACAAAACATATACCTCCTATCAACATCCCAACATCCTATTAAACATACATCACATTTCATTACTTTACATTATAATTTATTTTATTCCATTCTCTTCCCTTCCAACCATTTCTTCACCCCTCCTCATATCTCCTTTCCTCCCTCCCCATTTCTAGGTAACCTCAGCTCCCTTCCTTCCTTCCATTTCCCCCATTCTGCTTCCCACCGGGCCTCTTTCTTCTTTCCTTTACCCCTTCCTGTTATCCGTCCCCAATCTCAATCCTGCTTGCCTCTAATTCCCTCGCCCAGCTCTCCCCCCTTCCATCTTCGTGCAACAGGTCTAAAGTGCTCCCCGACCACTCTGTCATCTCCCTACACCTCTTCGCGAGGTGCTCTACATCTTCCTCCTCCTCCCCGCACATCCTGCACATCTTATCCTCCTGTCTCCTCCAATATCTATTTCCTCTCTCTTCATTCCCGCACCTTAGCCTCGCAATCCTCGTAACTCTCCCTCCGGACCTTCCTCTTTCTCCCCTCAAGTAGCTTAGTACCCCTATAGTTCTGACCTCCTTATATCTCCCTGCGCTCCTTGAATTGTTCCACCCCATTCTCCTCCCAGTCCCTCCCCATCCCGTCTCTCCTATCCTTGCGTTAACATCCCTCCCACTACAATCCAGTCTCCTTCCATCTCTTCTCCTAGAATTTCGTCCAATTCCCTCAGTTTCTCTTTACTTCCTCTTCTATTGTGACTACTCGCCACCCCTCCTTCCCTATCTTCACCCTTCTCTCAACTATCTCCTCCGCTTTCTGAGCCTCTTCTTCATCCATACACAACTCACACCTTACTCCGTGATGATACCCCCATCGCCCTTCCTTTCTTCTTTTCCTTCTTCGTCCCTTGACTTTTCCATACCCACCTTTTCGGTAATTTTTCTTCCCATACTTCCCGTTCCTTATCCTCCATCCATGTCTCCGTCAACCCTATTATCTCAAATTCCTTCAAAAATCCCCAAAATTCTTCATCCTTTCCTTTAATCCCTGCTACATTCCAGAAGATTGCCTTCACTTCTTTCTCGTCCTCCTTCCCACCCCTTCCCTTACCGCTATGCATCTCTTCTACCTCTTCCCCTCTTGCCGAAAATCCCGCGTTTCCTCCACCTCACCCCTTAACTCGTTCCACCTCTTCCATCTCCCATCTATTTGTATTTTCATATATCCCAGCTTCGCTTGTCTGCCTTTTTCCTTTTCTTCTCTCACCATACCCCATAGCTTTTTCTGTATCTCTCTCTCCTCCTTTGTTAGATCATCATCCACGTACAGATTCTTTCCTGTCAACCTACTTTTCTGCCTCATCAAGTCCCTTTTAGTTACTATGATCATAGTAACTTTTATTTTAATTTTATGTCAAGTACATTTGCAATCTATTTCATTCGAAACAATAAGCAAATTGTCTAGTTAAATTTACATGGACATGATCGGATAAACCGCCTAGTGGCGTTATCCTTTATGCACAACTTCACTACACACAACAACACTTTAATATCATAGTAAATAACTTACAGAATTGGTCTGAATGTGTTAAGAAAATAAACTCTCGTTTAGTCCTGCTTAAACTGAAAAAATGAACTATAATTAATTGTAGTTTTCAAATAAATTACAGATTTTTTAAACATATTTGTTCTATCTTTTATTGTTTTTAGATTCACTGATAAATTTGGAGCGTAAAAATTTTAAAAATTATTATGATGCCAGCTGCAAACCTGAAACCTCAGAGATGAAGGAACCTTTGTTAAAATATTATCCTGTCGTACCGACGAATACTAAAGTGGGTTGGCCTGAGGCATATTCACGTAATGAAAATGCCATCAAGCAGCAAGTCATCAAGCGAAATATCCATTTACCTGAAGCCTTAAACTAGTTTTTCACACTCGAGTTCTGGCTCTGAATAACGTTACTTACTTATAAAAAATAGAACTAAAAACACACTTGTTAATTCCATAATTTTCACTAAATTCAGTACATGTTAGTTCTGAAATCAACACATTGAAACAGATCATGGATCATTTAAGGCAATATATATGAAAAACTAGAGTTAGAACCTTTATATACAACCCGATTATAGTCCCTATATATATAAAAATAAAAAAATAGGAAGCTTAATAGAGGGATTATAAAACTAGATATTAGCTATATAGCAATAGAAAAAAATCTGTTATAGGAGTATAGGATTAATATATGAGTTATAGTTAGGGTGACCATCCGTCCCGGGTTTAGGTCAATTGTCCCGGTTTTTACATAGTTCTGCATTTGTAAGAAAAGAAAGGTGAGGACCTTTTTTTTGTTCTTCACTTGGATCTGGGAGGTGAGGACCTTTTTTTTGCTCTTCATTTGGATTTAGGAGGTGAGGACCTTTTTTTGCTCTTCACTTGGATTTGGGAGGTGAGGACCTTTTTTGTTTTTTTGCTCTTCACCTGGATCTGGGAGGTGAAGACCTTCTTTTTTTTCCCTGTGTCCCGGTTTCCCTTCATTGAAATCTGGTCACCCTAGTTATAGTACGTATGATCTATTTTTTTACCACCAAAATAATGAATATGGGTAGTTTTCTAATTTTATTGATGGTTTGTTTACTTTAAATTCTCAAGTCTCATAGTGCCCAGAACTGGGAATATTTCAAATAAAGTTTTTGAAAAAATATTTCAGTTACTTTCTAGGATTTGAAATATTGTATTTTAAATACTACAAAAAAATGCTCTTGGTATTTGGATTTGTTTCCAAGTATTACCAAGTATTTCAAATATTTCCTAATATTTAAATTATTTCCTGATATTTCAAATATCTCTTAGTATTTTAAATATTTCCTAGTATTTAATATTTCAAATCGTTTTATCAGTGACGACTAATAGTATTTGTTATTTCAAATACTTTGATTAGTATTTGGTATTTGAAATACTTTGATTGAGTATTTGATACAGCTCTGAATGACACAGCGGTGTGTTGTAAAAGGCACGCGTGAGCCCTAAAGAACAAAATTTACAAATTCGTTTAGGGAGAAAGCGAGAAAAAAATCGTATTTTGATCAATACTTTTGTGAAATATAAATAAAATTTGAACAACTTATTTAATTTTGTTTAACCCCTTAGTTTCTGGACGACCTTTATATATTAGTGCAAGTCCATTCAGTACTTTGGATAGTGGCCGAAAGGTCGAAGCATATGAAGTAAATAATAAATTTAAGTGAAATTAACAAGTGCGTTTTTATTTCTATTGTTTATATCGTTAGCACTATGTTCCACCAAGTATCAGCGCCGTGCTGAACAATATTAGCTGCTTTCCAGGCGCATGATTTGCGTACTCACCAAGCACTTGTGTACTTGATAGCGCTAACCACACTTTCCAGGTGCATCGGTGCGTTGAACGCAAATGTACCGACCCCTGCCCCCTCAAGCATCTGTACAATAGTTGGTGTTAAGGTGCCTACAAACGGTGTGCCAGCGCTAGTTCTGACGCTGGCCGTAACATGTAGTACTGGCGGACACTTGTACTTGTGTACCCTACAGACGAAGCGTCAGTGCTGGCCAAATACAAAAATAGCGAACATGGGCCAGCGCTTGTAAAATGGCGTCTGACAGTGAAAGTGAAGTTATGGTCGCAGCTTCGACCTTGCTTTTGATATTTAAATTAGATTAAAAGTACAAAAAATTACTTTTTACTTTAAGTAGACTTCATAATTACGCAAAAATGGTTATAATTTTTCCTCTGATCACAACACTGTCGACTGATGTGATGACAAGTGTGTGCGCGTCGTGTGTACGGTGCTAACATGCATGTACAAGTCTGCACCGATGTTGGTCAAACTCCTATGACTTGTGATAGAATACCGCCTCGGAAGCGAATGTCGGCCAGCGCCAAGCCCAGCCTACGCTGGCTGTGACTTGTGACTTGTTGCCCCTACATACGATTCGCGGAACTAGACAAGTATAAATATTGGCTGTAACTTACCACGCCGTCTGTAGGCACCTTTAGAAGCGCACGATTCACAACTGCTTGCCAAAATCTGAACAAAAGGTTAGAATTAAAATTCAGGGCAATTGTTAACGTTTGTGCGTAAAATTAAAGATACTATCCTTTTTTAAAATGAACAATTCTTATTAATAAATGTTTGCAAATGATTTATTATAAAATATATACCAATTAAATTATATAGAAATGTGTGACTTACCCTAAAGTGAATTTTCTACAAAATTTTGAATTAGATGAATAGTCTGCTTTGAACTCGTATCAGGTTCATCATAATCAGAACTATTGTTGATATATCATCAATTGCAGGATAAACTGAATCCTATAAATTACAGATATATCATTATTAAATATTTATCATCTACAGTGCAAATTGCAACTGCACGATTGCAAATTCCATTAGCATTTTTCGATTATCCATCATCTTTTAACATTGCTTCAATAATAACGCTTTGGTTCAATATACAAAATATAATTTTAGGTTAGGTTAGGAAGTTGATATTTGACAAATTTACAAAAGACGAAAGCGATCCAGGTAATTTTAAAATTGCGTTGGTGCTTGGTGCGGACGGGTCTGAAGAACGGTGCGCGTAGAGCATGGCCTGGAAAGTAGCTATTGGCGCCAATCCCCTCCCCCATGATTACTCATAAAAACATTTTGAAGTAACATTTTCAGATTTTCACATTTTCACATTTTCGAAAAATAAAATTCTTTCGGTTTAATACTAGTTCGGCCGATAAATACGCAAAAACAGCTGAACATATTTTCATGTAATTTGGTATGATCAAAACCATGATTCGAACATAGGCTATATGTTATCTCATAATTTTCATACTAAGGGAGTGTTTTCTTAACGCTACGTACAACACCCAGAGATTATTAGTTTCTTATACAAAACTAACAATCTGATATTAAATTATTAACAATCTATACATCAAATTTTGCACAAAATTTTTATTTATCTAATAGGATATTTTTAATTGTAGAAAAAATTATTGTAAAAATGTTATTGCTCAATAACTTAATAATAGGTATCACACAAAAATGTTCTTTAATTTTTTAAATACATTTTTGGGTTTCAAATAATTTTTATATTTATATAGTTTTGTGTATAAATGTTTAAATAATACGTCAAAGTTTTTTTTGACATGATTGTTTATAGTTTAGAACCTTCGTCGAAAAATATTAAACTTGATGATAATGAAATGCCACTTGGTACAAGTATTCTCTACAAAAAATAAATCATGTTTATCCGTAGAATCTATATTGAGAACCACGGCAGAATCGAGATGGCGGCAAAAGTATGTTACGAAGTACAATAACTATAAGTAATTTTCACAATAGAACAAAATATCTCCAATATTTGTAGAATGAAGCTTTAGCTACAATTTGCCGCATGGTACACAAATATGCATTGAATGGTTTACAAGTTAGCGTTTATAACGCAATTTGTTTATTTATAATTACTCTTACAGTTCTTTTTACAATTAAAAATATCTTATTAGACAGATAAAAATTCGCTGAAAAGATTTTTACTAATTTTATTTCAGATTGTTAGTACTGTATAAGAAACTAAACAGTTGTGCGCACCTTTAAAAACCTAAAATATCTCCCTTATTATTAATTTCACATAAACATATGTATGACAAAAATTATTTATAATATGAAAACAAATATTTTATTTTTATGCATTTTTTCATTTAGATGAATATTTGAAGAGTTACGGCGGTACGCCCTAAAACTAAACTTTGGAAATATCCTCCGTATTATTAATTTAAAAGCAAAAACGTATATGAAAAAATTGTTTTAATAGAAAAATTTTACACTATTATCGTATCAAATTACTAAAAGACCAAACAGATAGACAAAAAGTGATTTTTTTTTGTTCATATCGCCGTATAATCATCTAAATCAAGTATCTGTGTTACATATGTAATTAATTACTGTTTGATAAATATACCTACTATTGTTATTGTTATTATTAATAATAATAATAGTAATTTTGATTTATATAGCTTGTAGCTAATAATAATTATTATAATATTTATATAAATATACAAATGTACAATTATATATTCTAAGAAAATTTTTTTTTAAACTACCTACTTATTTTAAGATAAATCTATACTAATATATAAAGTGAGAGTTATTTTTTAAAATTTTTCCTCTGTTTTATAAAATAATTAAAATGTAAAAAATAGCATATCTAAAAACTATTAAAACCATGTAATTATAGAGGTTATACGTTAGTGGTACTCTAGTCAACAAAAAACATATTCTGTATTTTTAAAAATTTTGATCAATAAAAATGATTATTATTATACTAATATATAAATTAGTTCGTTTGTGTATGTGTATGTACCTATATGTATGTTCCAATAAAACTAAAGAATAGCTGCACTAATAAAAAAAAAAAACACCATCGTGTTCATAGTATCATTTATGGTAAAAAAGGCCTATTTTTATGACACTCAAGATCACTGATTTTTTTAAAATTATTCAAATCAAGCAAAATGCTTTAAATTATATGAGAATATTTCCTTAAAAATATAAATGCTTAGAACTTTGCTCTTAATTATCATACGAGACTATGATTTGCATCAACGTGTTCAGATAATCCAAAGGCTAACGCCTCTTTTTTATGCCTTAAAACTTAATCATTTTTATAAATAAATTAAAAAACGCTCGGGCATTTTGTAATAGAAAGCGTCCGAGGCGAGCGTGCTAGTATAGTCTGTTTCTTTGGTTTAAGTAGAACTAAATGAATTTCGTTCTTTTAAGTTGTCACGAGAAGGGAACTTACTTAGTTTATTTCATGTTGCATGTTGGCTTATGAAAATTTAAAATTCCATCAATGAATCTATGGAAACGAGTGACATTTATGAAAAAAATATAACATTATAATACATTTTTACATATTTTGACCAAATAGTATATTGTGTAACAAGCGCAGAAAGTATACATTTGCCGATTGAGAAAGATATTTCTCAATCTCGCTGCGCTCCCGCGGCAATCTTTCGAAATCGGAAAATGTACTTTCTGCGCGTGTCACACACACTATTTTTTCTACGAACACCTATTTTAAAAAATTCAAAAAATAAGAAATAGAAATAATTATGTATATTAGATTTATATACATAATAGGTGGCGTGTCGTTGGTGCATGAAGAAGAAGTAAGCAGCGAGACTGACGAGGAGATAGAGGAAGCGGCAAAGAAAATAGTGTTAGAACTCTTGCCGCAAAAGTCAAGAGAAAGGTAATAATATATATACTAGTATATTGTGTAACAGCCAACTCTTTGTTCGAAGGAGGAATTAATTTTAATACTTTATATAATTGTCAAATAACAATTAATTTAAAAAATAAACTAAAATGTGTAGTATTATTTAATTTATATTGACCAATCGGAAAATACTTTCTGCGCTAGAGCGGAAAGTATTTTTCGATTGGGTTGCCTTGGATACAAAACACTCCTCAGCAAACACCAATTTTACACTTTGCTATGGCAACAGAAAATGATAGTTTTCTGATAGGTGAGCAGAAAAAAAATAATAAATGGGAAATTGGTATCAAGAATGACACAAAAAATCAATATGTAATCAAAATAACATTTTATAATGACAGTTAATTTAACCTAGAATTTGCAATGTAAGTATGATTTACAAAGCTTAAACAAAATGATTTAACTGATTTAATAGATAAAAAATAACTAAATTTCAAAATTATTATAGCAATTTTGTAAGAATATTATTTTGGAGAATATTAATATTCTCAATTTAAAAAAAAAAATAGGATATTTTCATATTAAAAAAGAATAATCAGAACAAAAAGCAGAACAAGTTATATATAAAAGATATATTATATTAAATAATATACGTATAAATAATAATATACGCTAAATATACGTATATTATTGGAAAATATGACTTAAATCTGCTGAAACGCTAGCTAAACACATGTAAACCATATGTAATCTGTAACAAAGTTAGAAGAAAAATGGCGGACTTCAGCTCGACCAATAGAAAATGAGACCATCGTATGACCACACTGTCTTTATATAGTCACTGTATGGACAAGGTAAGTGTGGCGGAGTGCGGCGGGTGAAACAGGTAAGTGTTGCAGAGCGCGACGAGGAAAACAGGCAGCCGCCATATTTGCTTTGGTCAAACCATTATAAACCTTTTTATGAATGAGCGGTCTCTCCTACGAGTTGTGACCATATTTCCAAAATTTAATACGAACTCAAACCATGTTTGTTATATTTGTAATTTCTTGTTCTCTGTTGACTGTATATTCTGTTTTCTGTTTCCGTTATGTATTTTGTGGATTTTTTTTGTAGGGTAACTGCAGCGAATTTCGACTACCAAATTTATTTATTTTTTAATTTACGTACTATTCAATATATTGGTAGGAAAGTGATCCCAATCGCTACCTCATTCACTTATCTTTAGGTGCTAAATATTTTCACGATGAAACAAGCTGTTATTACAACTTAAGTTCGACATAAAGAAAATATGAAAAAAACGTTGATTTCAAAAAAGTGCTGTTAATATCGACTACCCTAAAATTTTAAGATAATCAACGTTTCTTGTCTCTTTTACATTTTATTTAGGTAAAAAAAATATTATAATAGAGACTTTTAGTAAGACGTGATTTTAATTATCGTTAAATTAGGTAACTGAAACATGCATGAATGTAATATCGACTAGTCGGTATTAGCTTCATTCCCCTAGTCGATATTACCTGCAATCAAATCTGTTTTATTTAGCCTGTGATATTGTTACAAAATATTATGAAAATCAAATTTAACCAGCTAATATATATATGTATTTGGATCAGTTCTTAACAGTTTATTCAATGCAAAATATTTTCTTCAACTTTCCTTTGATAAACAACTGCTGATCAAAACCAATAAAAAATATTTTAACACTTAAAAAATATAAATATCTACACTGTTCGTCTAACGACATTCACACGTTGCTTAAAATAAAGTGAGGTTAGTTTTTCACATAAACATAGTGTTACGTTATACCACCGCTATATGGCAGCACTTATTTAGAGAAATAATGGGATAGTCGAAATTACCTGCGTAGTCGAAATTCGCTGCAGTTACCCTAAATATGTGTTTCATTTGGCTCTTGAGCCGTTCAATAAATATATTATTATTATTATTATTACCTTATATCCATATCATATCTGCATTATGTTTTGGTTTAGTTTAGGGTGACCATTTTCTTGGAGAAGGCAATGCGGGACGGAGCAAAAAAAAAGGTCGTCACTTCCGAAATATAAATGAAGAGCAAACAAAAAAAATTTATGTGAAGTGTGAATTTTCACACATTTCAGGGTTTTGCAGGTGCGAAAACAAATTTTATATTAAAATATTTTTTTTGTTAATTTTAATTCGAACGCTTAATACCATTATTTAGGTTTCTAAATATGTGCAGTATTTTTTTTTATATACTAAGGTTCATTAAGAACTTTAAAAATTGCGCCTATGGCTTCCATTGGTTGTTATAAGTTCCGCCTCTCTGATTTCGTGTACATTGAAACAGAATTAAATTATAATTTGAACAATTTCCACTGGCTATTAAATTTACGCTTTTAAAAATTAAATGCAACATTTGCCAAAATATAACTAGAATTTTGAAAAAATAATTTAATCTCTTCTCACAGGGTTCGATCCCTTTCGGATCGGGTTACTTGGATGAAAAATCAGCGTGAAATACCACTAGACCAGCACACACGTTCCAGTGTGGCGTGTTACAAAGCTATAACTTGTGTACATTATTAGCCAAAAATCACAAAAAATGCGTTTTTTTCCAAAAACCTAATCTGATCAAAAATTCCTGTTGAACTATTCCGGTTCACACCAATATACATTACTTAGAATTTTTTCAGATTTTTAGTTTAAACCATCTGGGCTACAAGGTGTGGGACAAAAAAATTTTTGCACTATTTTGGCAAAAATCGCTTCAAAATAATTTATTTTGCAAAAATAAAAATTTCATTTGATACCCTACTTATAATTATAAAAAAATATTTTTTTTTTCGATGAGCACATATTTGTTTATATTTTTAGGGGGATATATTTTTGAGATGTTTTAGTATTTTTTCTATGTGCGGGTCAAAGAGTTGTATAAGCATGCCAAATTTCAACTCTCTAGGTTTAGCCGTTTGGCTACAATTTTTACCGAACAGACAGACAGACAGACAGACAGACAGACAGACAGACAGACAGACAGACAGACAGACAGACAGACAGACAGACAGACAGACAGACAGACAGACAGACAGACAGACAGACAGACAGACAGACAGACAGACAGACAGACAGACAGACAGACAGACAGACAGACAGACAGACAGACAGACAGACAGACAGACAGACAGACAGACAGACAGACAGACAGACAGACAGACAGACAGACAGACAGACAGACAGACAGACAGACAGACAGACAGACAGACAGACAGACAGACAGACAGACAGACAGACAGACAGACAGACAGACAGACAGACAGACAGACAGACAGACAGACAGACAGACAGACAGACAGACAGACAGACAGACAGACAGACAGACAGACAGACAGACAGACAGACAGACAGACAGACAGACAGACAGACAGACAGACAGACAGACAGACAGACAGACAGACAGACAGACGACAAAATGACGGTATATGCAGTAAATCACAAATACAGTAAAATACTTAGGCATGAAATGATTCAGGACAATTCATTTCTTCTGCTGCAAGGTGATTATTGCTTTTAGCTTAACTACAATTTGTACAACAATGAACAAAAATTAACCATTTTAACTAATTTGTATTATATCTACACAATAAAAACCATCTCGAAGATAAAAACGAAAAAACTGTACCTAACCTTAAATTATGAAAACTATAATAGATCTTAAACTAGGCACCAAACTATGAAGATAAAGAATCCAAATAATACACACTATATTAGCACACAAATTACAATTTTTTATACATAAACAAAAAGGTTTTGAATTAAAATAAAACTACCTACTGTGTACCTAATTGTCTCGGAGGTACACACTACATAAGAATCATGTAGAAAACAAGCAGTGTTTTGACCAAGAACAAGATAATGCCTTGTGAAATAGAGGAGTAAAATCTAATACGTTTTGGATATGCGGTCATTATGTTGATGGTCTCTATGCTAGATCAACATTTCATTCTACCAGATTTAGTAGAAAATTTATTAAGTTTCTAACACTGGTTCCGGGGAGATAATATCAGTACAGTCACTAATACAGTGACTTTTTTGTGGGCCAGATGTCTCTGGTTTACGCTTTCCAATCAATGGATTGTTGCGTTCAAATCATTTGGTAGTAGTAGCGACATATAATAACATCGCATAGAAAAAAAAGTGTTTTAATAAAAAGATTTGAATATTGCACTAATGAAAATTCATGATACGTGAATTACTTAACTTGCACAAATTCAGAGTAATGCACATTAATGTAATCGTAATAGTTCGCTTGTAATTAAATGTGTGTGATATCAAGTGAAAGAGCTTAAAGTAGAGAGTAGATTATGGAACAAAACTTTTTATTTTAATAAGTTTTTAAAACAAGTTTCTTGGTCCTACGAGACCCTAAGAAGTGTAACACCTAGACTAGAAGGTGACTTTGATATTATTATTATAATCTTGGTTATCTGATGAAATAACTATAGATAAATGTATGAACGAAGTTCGATATACTTAAATCCTTTGTCTTGAACAATCTCAATATTTATCTTCAGAATTTGTATTCGGTATAGTTAAATATTAATTTTGAGAGAAAGTAATCATCTTCATTTACGGCTTTGTTTCGCTTTGTATCATAAGGATTTAAAAGGTCAGTACTATACAAAACCTTCTTATTATGCATCATTTTCATGGTAGTTTCAAAGGTGCGACAGGGGTGAGAGGCGTGGTATTATATTTATAAGTTCAAATTTCGTGGTGGGGTTGGAGGCGTGATAAGTGCGCGTTTTCGGTTTTGACAACATTTGTATCTAACTCAAATCTAACCTAAAAGTTTATACAAGTATTTAGAGTAAACGTTTATTCAATTTCATTAAATATGTCGTCAAATCGAAGGAGACGTCTAGCTCTTTTTTATGCATATTTAGACTTATTGCGATATGAAGAAAAGCGATGGTGGGTACGTCCCATATATACATAGAAACAGAAGGCAACAGGGAGATTATTTTAACTTGTTGCAAAAAACGAGACACAAAAAACACAGGCAGTTACTTCAATTACAAGAAAAGAATTTAATACACAATCTTTTTTACTTAACATCACAGTTTAGAATGAAGATTTTGTTGGCCCCTGCTTGGGAGTGTATTATTAGTACGGAGTGATTATTTAATGGCGAGACGACGTCACTGGAAGTTTTAATAATTTGCCGTTTCATACACATCGTAGTTGGCTATTATGCGCGCCTTTTTTTCTTCATAATCAAATTTTCTTCAAGGTTATTATAGTCATAGTATTCACCAGTATTTCTGCTAGGAGGCACGTAAAATTCGGTGACGTCGTCTCGCCATTAAATAATCACTCTGTATACCCACTGCATGACATTTCTACAGACCAGATATTTGAAACCGAATCCATAATAATAATTTTTATGACTGCCGACAACATTGTAAAAGTCGCTATTTCGCTACATCAATTTACGTTTTTTCATTTTTTTTTTTTAGGAAATTAATATAAGTGTCTCGGTAAAAATCTCACCATTCCGAAAAAATATATCTGTTTCTATGGTTTGACGGTGCGGCCAGCGCTAGAGTTGAAATTTCTGAACTTGCGACACCGCGCTTGTAACACCGTGCCTACGACACCATGGTACGGGTTTTTTCAAAATGGAGCGATCCTATTGGTTGAATTTCTTGTTACACGCTTCCAACACCAGAATGAAACTGATACATAACTGTATTTATCGGGATTGCTTTGGTAATGTTCTCTGATATGATATTACTGAGTAGCGGCTGGTCCTAAGGGGCACACGGGCATGTGTCCACCCTGCATTACACAAGCTAAGCAGAGAGAAATAAAAATATTATAATTTTCTAATTTTTGTTTCTAATTTTAATTTTTTAACCTAGAATAGTATATTCTGTAACAAGATTGGAATGAGAAAAGTCGATGCGAGTGGAACAATCCAAGCGCAGTGAGCTGCAGGCGAGCGTGACGAACCACGAGCATCGAATTTTCTCTTCCAACCGAGTCACAGACCCTACTTTCTCCACGACCACCAGAAAAAAAGAAGAAATTTAACGAATAATTATTTTAACAAACTTTTTATTTTAACAAATAATTTACATTATATAATTAATTATTTAAACTTATTTGTTGTTAAATTTTAGTTTAGTTTGCCGCACCATTGGCCATTATTTTATTACTTTTTAGTAAGTTATGTTAATTTATTTTTTTTTTAAATCCTGGCATATATTGATTGTACTCATTCGCCATAGATACCGTCTGCACTACTTTTTAGTGTGGGGGAATGCATACCTCATATTGAAGAATAACATCTGACAACGAGCATGAAATAATTATTCCTTCACTAGTGAAAGAATGAAATACACGCAAAATGCATAAGAAGATAAGTGCTTTAGGATAACATTCCAACTCTTGTGTTGGAATATTAACTTTCTGTAGCCAAAAGTGATTTTAAAATCAGTAAATTCTATAGCGGTCGTTGAGAAACGATTTTCTCCACGACCATCAGAAAGAACAAAATAACAAATAACAAATAATTATTTTAACAAACATTTTATCTTAACCCTTTACCGCATAGTGTGCCATATATGGCACATTCCGATTTTTATTTTTTATTTTACTTTTAAAACTGAATCAGAAATTTACTTTATGAATGTTCATATATGCCACATACACAGCAATGGATCCTGCAGTATCTCAAGTAATGGGCTGCAATAGAGATGAGGATATCAAGCGGAATTTGCACTTCAACGATAATTCTGAATTTATTGAGAAAGGATAACTAGAAGATGCGACCTTTTCTTTCAAAAATTCGAGGGCGACTGCTTTGAATCCTTAATGAAGAACACCTAGCAATTGACGAGCAAATAATACGGAATCATTTTCTTTTGTAACATAATGTAGAATCATGTTCCATGTATGGCATAAACCCTAAATTATTATTCACCCGAAACGCTGCGCAAAATAAAATAAAATGTCTGAAAATATAGGCTTTTTACTTGCCCGACCTTAATATATCGATGTCGAGATTTTGACGGATGACCACGTTTCATGGTCCAGGGAATCCAAAAAACCTATTTTCGAAGTGCCGTCCGTATGTGTGTGTGTGTGTCTGTGTGTCTGTGTGTATACACGATAACTCAAAAACGGTTTAACTTAAAGAGTTCGTTCTGGTACTAAAAAATTCTCCTATTAAATGGGAAGAACCCTATTGTTTTTTATGAAAATCGGTTGACTAGAAATGGGAGTTTACTCCTGTCGATTTTAAGATTTTTGCGAATATTTAGCAACAGAAAAATATTTCGAAAAAATTTATTGAACAAAAGTTACTATAAATGCAATAACTAATAACTTTTATGTGAGACGTTTTTTGATAAAACGAAAAATTTCGAAAAAATTTTGTAAAATTATTTAAAATTTTCAATTGGCTAATTGCCACAGTAGCAAAGGCCATTAAATTAAAAAAAAAAAAAAAAAAATTTCAATTTTTTCATACTTATATGTAACGTTTCCATGGTCATAATAATTAATTCGTAACTAGTAAAGCAAGCCTTGGACAAAAATTTGTATAGAACATAATTTGATGTATTTTTGAAGATTTATCTAAATATTTAATTTTTTTTTTTTTTAAATTTACATTTTTTTTAATATTTTTTTTTTTATGGGAGGGCAAGTCTAGCGGAGGTTTCCCTTCGCCACTGGTTTATTAATAACCTTAGTGATACCTTCCAAAAACAGACAATTCGAAAATTGGAAAAAGTGTCGAAGAAGTTAATAGACGCGGATATATATATATATATTTCTTAACCACAGAATATATTTTTAAATTATATATATATATATTTAAATTTATTGTGAGGTATCAATAAAGCTCCTAAGAATAAGATTAAGGAACAAAAAGTAGTTTTTTAAAATTTCTTTATTTTTACACGATTTTTGCCAAAATGTGCTAAAAAAACAGTTATTCTACACCCAATTACCCTAGGGGCTAAATATAAAAATCTGAAAAAATCTGCATTACTCAGTTATTTACACATTAATATTAGCGTAATTGATAAAACGCGTTTTACAGCCGGTAACGTCGTCAAGAAAGGAGAGGACAGCGTTATGGAAGAATCCATTAGAGAGAATGAAAGAGAACTACTCTATTTGTCCTGTAGTGCAATCTAACCTTTGAACGGACTATAGTTCATATTTTTAATTCAAAACAATATAAGATATATTTTACGGTCTTAATAATTTGATGTTGATAAAAATTACCTGATAAAAATTCTAGTTCAATTTAAGTTTGATTAGAATAATCCCTTAAGTAAATATTTGAAGTGTACCTATTATTTATTATTCTAGGAAAATTAATATATTACATAAATAAGGTTATTTTAGATGACTTAGAAATATATAGATTATATTTAAGTGGGCTAGTTATTGTTTCTTTTATTCACTTCGTAGGTTTTCGTAGGTATAACCAAGAGACTCATGTAGTTTAACGATTGATTTTCAATTGAGACGTATAATATTATTACTGGTGGCCAGATTATTGTATAAATACTGCAGTACAGTTTAATCTTATTACGTATATTTTAGTGTTGAATTTTTGTTACAATATCAACAGAAGTTGTGAAAAACTATAAAAGCTAAACAAATTGTAGTGTTTTTGGCTGTCATTTAAGAAAGGACAAAGATAAGCATCTTGGTTTTTGTTTACTTTTCCTAAGATAAATGTAGGGAAAGTAAATATTAAGTCCAAAATTTCGCGAGATGATTCTGTTGAAGGATTAGGTATAAAAATCTACGGTTTGAATTTTGTAAATCTATATTTTTAACTGTCAAAAAAAAAAAAAAAAAATAGAAGTTTTCCTTAGTTAACGCTTTTTTGATCCGTGTAGTTTTAAAAATATGTAAATATTTCATTTTCGAAAGACCATATCTCAAAAACTACCTGCGGTTAAAATTTTTTGAAATCCCGAGGTCCTAAGGGCCTCAGGACATATTATAAAACAGCCTCCAAAAATATTTTTTTTCTGTATTTGCCAATTGTAATGTAAAAAAAAATATATAAATACCAAAACAAATACAATTTAAGAATAATTATATCATATAAATACAAAACATATTACAAAAATCTGAATTACTACACCTTCCGATATAAATCTAACGTAATATATATATATATATATATATATATATATTTCAGTGCTGATTTTTTTTACAGTGTCGACAGAAGTTGTGAAAAACTATAAAAGCAGAACAAATTGTTTCTGGCCGTCATTCAAGAAAGGACAAAGATAGGCATCTTATTTTTTTTTTTTTTTACTTTTCCGAATAAAAATGTAGGTATAGTTCATATAAGTCCAAATTTTCGGGAGATGTTTCTATTATACACCTCGATACAATACGTATAAATAACGATGTTGTGAAATATACCGCCCCCCCTGGAGTATTATTCTGCGTACGCCACTGCTACTGTCTTCAATCATATTTCCTTCGATCACAACGCCCCCACCGGTGTTGTCACTTCTCAATACTCAAGCACACGAATCCACTCGCGCTCTCACGTTCATTTTTAAATGTACATGTATATGCCTTTGATTTATTTGTCCATATTTATTGTATTAATCATTATGAAACATTTTTTCAGACCGTTTTTTTCGAGGGACAATTATGATGGTGAAATACTTTATACTTGTGATCATTGTTACCTATTGTACTCCACTTTCTGCAAACGATTGTGGCGGAGAGTAAGTATACATATACACTAACTGGAGCTATGTATATTTAGCTGTAACGTAAATGATAAGTGAGATATTTCAATTTCAAGTAGAACACAAAATAATTGTTCTAAACCAGTTTCTTTATTCTAAACCAGTGTTTCCCAACCGCCGGTCTGCGAGATTTTTTTTACTATGCAAGTATTCGCCTAATAAGTTATAACCCATTTAATTTTGAGATGAAAATCTTGGTCCTTAATCTTTTAATTGCTTAAGTAATAATTTGTTTCTTTTTTCAGTAAATAATAGTTGAGTTACTTCGTTTAAAAGTAGCTCTTTGCATGGTTCCCCAAATATATATATTATTAATATCTGTATTAAACAGAGATGAATAAATTCTTTTCTCATATTTATTTTTGCTGTTAAGTAAATGAAAAGAGATATATTTCAACCTTATAAGTTGTCACTCCCCTTGCCCCCTAAATAATTTAATTAATACTATATTGAAGAGAAAAAATGAAATGTTTCCTCGTATACATTTTTGATCCAAAGTAATTAGTAAGTAAGATACTTCGTTTATAGTTAGCTTATTAAAAACTTTAATAATTGCACTTTCTTTATATGGCCTTTATATGAATGGTTTATTAATCTATTATATACGAAGTTTAAGTAGTTTGTTGCAAATAAGTATTTAATGTAAGACTATACAAAATACACATCAGTTAATTAAGTATTAACTTCTATTATTATTGTAAAACATTCATTGCTGGTTGACGGTATAATTTTTTTACAAAACTGTACTAAGCTGAAAGGAATATATGTTAAATGTAAAGTAAATAATAAGTGAAATTTTTCAAAATTTTAATTTTAAGGTGTACCCCTGTAACTCCCCAAATATTCATTCAATAGAAAAGTATATAGAACAAAAAAGATTTGTTTTCTTATTATAATTTTTGTTATATACATTGCCTTTGAGTAAATAGTAAGGGAGATAAAAGTTTAGCTTTAGGGTGTTCTCCCATAACTCCTCAAATATTCATCTAAATGAAAAAATGAATAGAAATAAATAATTTATTTTTTTATTATACATTATCTTTATCAAATATGATTTTGCTGTTAAGGCAACAATAAGGGAGATATGTGGAGATTTTAGTTTTAGTGTGTTCTCCCGTAACTCACCAAATAACCATCTAGTTGAAAAAAATGCATTGAAAAAACTTTTTCTTACTATAAACAATTTTTGTTCTACATATTTTTCAGTCAATAATAAGGACATTTTTTTTTAATAAACAGTTTTAACCCGGAAACACATGACTTATAGCCTATATTCGAATTCTGGCTTTACTTTACCATCATACCAAATTACGTGAAAATATGACCAATCGTTTTTGCGTGAATCTCGGACAGATAGACAGAGAGACGGACAGACAGACAGACAGACAGACAGACAGACGGACCGACAGACGGACCGAGAGACAGACCGACAGACTGACAGGCTGCCAAGCCGACAGACAGACAGACACAGACAGACACAGACAGACACAGACAGACACAAGCAGACACAGAGAGACACAGACAGACGCATACAGACGCAGACAGACGCAGATAGTCGCAGACAGACGCAGACAGACGCGGACAGACGCGGACAGACACGGACAGACACGGACAGACACGGATAGACACGGACAGACGCAGACAGACGCACTCATGCACCTACACGCGCACGCATAAATATTATTCCTTTTTATCCTTGGATAAGAAAAATTTAAATTTGTATGAATATTCTAGCTGCTGTACTGGATATGTAAGAGATGATAATATGGAATGTGTACCACATTGTCCCGACTGTAAACATGGAGAATGTTACTCTCCAGATAAATGCACCTGTACAGGCAGATACTATGGGAGAACGTGTACTAAATGTAAGTTCATGTCTTATTAAACAATTTATTTTAAGTATCTAAGTACCTACACATGAATTACTTGCTTTTTTTTTATAAAAATAAACATTTTGATAAATTGAAACAGAGCAATATTTCTTACTCAGTCTCCGAATTAATGACATCCCTTAGTTTTGATAACCTTCTTAGTACCATACGATTTTTTAACCGTCATCAGCCAACTAAAATCTCCTAAAGTATACGCATTTAGTTTGTGTATAATCTTGCATAGCCCGACACGAGTTATATGGCATTAAAATCGAGGATAAAATTAGTGATAATGTAGCACAAGGGTCGTTTCATGTCAAGTGGTATGCAGGTCTACTCTCACGCATCTCCGATTTGGCTGAAATTTTAACTACTTATAGACCAATGTTAGATGTAAACTTTTGCAAACTTTCAAGCCGTTGTATTAAATATCCAGCTGGGTCAAATGGATAGAATGAGCCCCTAAAGGAAGTCGAATCAAAGTAATAAGTAACAAAAAAAAAAAAGGAAAAACCAGGCTCCTTCGGGAAGACAAAATACATAGGGCCCTAGACCCGAGTTTACTTGGTATTTAGGTAAATCTGACACTGAGCTTGTGTGTCCGTATTTTGTCATGCCCATTTTCTCTGTAATGTAAATGTTAAGTGAGAATTTCAAGTAGAGCAGAAAATAATTATCTCTTTATTCTAAACTACTTTTATGATTTTATATACATACATATATATAGAATAAAAGTGTTTCTTCTTAAATCGTCATGTAGATAAAATAAATGAATTAATTCACGGGACGTTTCTCATTTTTATTTAAGTTAATGTATACTTCAATAAAAGTGCAAAACGTTCCATGAATTAATTCATTTACATTACCTACATTACCATTTAAAAAGAAACACTTTTATTATACTGACTCGTCAAGATCATCCACTGATGAAAACCATTCTATAAGAACGGGTTCAGGAGCTATAAGTACAACAACTTCTGACCAAGTGAAGGAGCTAGCAAAGTTATATATAAAGTGTAGTCCAGAGGCGTACTTAACGGGTGTCGCACCTGGCGCCTGCCAGGGGCCCACGGTGGAGAAGGGCCCCACGCTGCACAAATTAATATATTGGAGGAACAGGGAAGGGGCCCCCATGCGTTTAGCGCCAGGGGCCCCGAGAAGTGTAAGTCCGCCTCTGGTGTAGTCAAAAGCTCTGCGCACCATATTGAAATGAATTTGGAAAAAACAACATAGTCTTTAACATTACCATCTGTATTTGAGCGATGTTACTATTCTAGTTCTAGGCGGGCGCTTGTACAAAGAGGGGGGTGGCTTAGACACATGCCGCTGGCTCTTACTACCTTCATTACGGCCTTGCTCATATCAGTGACGTTTTTCAGGAGGGAGGGGCACTGGGGGCACGCATCTCTTTTTATCAGTAAAGGATGAAATTATCATATTTTTTTTCTTTTCTAAATTTACATTAATATCCTACAGCGGACGTATCAATTTCATTTGGGTCAAGGGTCATTTTTCATACAAAAGAATAATATACAGCGACAGAATAATCCTTTCAGGTTTTTTGTAAGTATTTTTTTTCCTCAAAAACCAGCACAAAAAATATTTTCTTATAAGGAGGCATAGTAAACAACAAATTAAAACTAATATTTCTTCACACTACACATGTAGATGCACGTAGGCAGTCATTAAAAATGCCAGCCGCGAAGACATAAATATGCAAGAATTGTAACTATTTTAACGCATTTTCCAAAAATTTTCTTCTGGGGAAAACCTCCGGACCCCCTTTCTTACACAAAGTATGGAATACATAGAAGAAGAGGTATTTTATTAATTATGATTTTTCATAGTCACCATTTAGAATATTGAGAGAGTTTAGATAGATTTTTTGGATAAGTTTGTTATAAAAATCAGCCAGTTTCTCACGGTTGTTTTTATTTCGTCGTCTACCACCCAGATATTTCTTGAAATGGGAGAATAAATGATAATCACTAGGCGAAAGTTCGGGACTGTATGATGCGGAAAACTGTGCCAGTAAAATTCAGCAAATCAAGTGTATATATTATATTTGCATGTAGGTGTATATATGGAACGCCTCAATAGGGGTCCGCCAACTTCAAAAAACACTATAGGAGATCCATGATTCCAAAAATATTGAGAAATTCTGATCTATATCATCAAATTGTATCTCGTTTATTATATTCGCGTACCAACTACGTATATATGACTAGAATATGGTCCTTTTTTACTAATTAACAAAAATCAACTTGATACAAGGGCCACGGCAAAATTTTCAGCCAAGGACTCCATGTAAGCTTGAACCGCTCTTGCTTGGCGAGTAATATAAATGATGTTGCGGGCCACATGAGGCCCGCGAGACAAAACTGAACAACCCCAGTTCTTATAGATAAGCATTGTAAGTGCCCCACTTAAGCATGAGTCCTGGATACGCCACTGGCTCAGGTCCCTGGTACAAATACATAGTAATACGGTTTGGCGTAATGAATATAATGACAAAAAATTAAGTTTTTATGTTAATAACTACTAGATGTTATAAAATCACACTGATTTTTAAACTAGCAACAATGAACAATGATTATGCAATATTTTAGTATGCCCAGAGGACAGATGGGGTCCCGAATGCGATTTTAAATGCGAATGCTCGCATAGCGTAGTTCAAAAGTGCGACATGGTGTACGGACGATGCTCCCATTGTCAGGATGGTTGGTACGGCTCTCTGTAAGTATTATGTTGAAATGTTTAAGTCTGTAAGCATATATGTATTACATAGTTAAAAAGGCATCTACTAATACCTACGAAACCCTACAAAATTATATATTACATTAAAAGCAAGGGTTTGAACCGGTGTAAAATACGGTGTGGTTTCGGTTAGCGGTTTTCTTAATTTCTGCGGTTCGGTTTGTTGTTTCGGTTCAAAAATTAAAAATTTGAAACGATAACCGGTCCATCATTCAGTTCGTTCCAGTTCAATGCGGTTCATTAATTTCTTTTTCATAATTAAAAATAATAAAATTAAGTACAATCATATTTAAATGGAAATTAAATGGAAATGATTAAGAAAAAAACTTAAAATACCTTAAAGATTTTAAAATTTAATTGAACCATTTTATATTTTTGTAGTTTTATTCGAGTAAAGATTTATTATAACGAATTAAGAGTATATCAATATTTATATCCGAAGATAATTTCATACCTTGGGGGGATAATATGTATCCTAATCCCGAGAAAAGTCTTTCCACACTTACTTGAGTTGCGGGAGGAGCCAGAGCAATTTCTGACAGTTTGTATTGGGGGTGGGTCTTCCGAGAATTCCAAAATTCCATTATGTTGGCATCCTTTTTTAATCGTTCCTCGGAAATAAAATCGTCTAATGCCAAAACTATATCGTCTGACGTTTTTCCATTCTTAATTATTTTGTTGAAATTGAAGAGGTTTTTTGTTTTAATCACTCAATTAATGGTTACAAAACAAAATTAAGAGATGTTAATAAAGTTCGTCTATCGAAATATTTCCCATCAAGGACGAATGTATGCAGAGATAAATCAAATGATGATTTTTACATATGTCACACACAGGGCCGCCCCTAGGCGGGGGCAATTGGGGCACCTGCCCCAGGCCCCGTGCCTTGAAGGGCCCCGCGCTTCATCCGTCAAGTAATAAAATAATAAAATACGTTAAAAATATTATTGCAAGTTTTATAAATAGTTGGAAAAAATTTATATTTTCATTGAATATAAGTATGTGTACTTTGTTAATAGTTAATAATATTAAAGAAAATATCGTTATTCAGTTTTGCCCCAGGCCCCGCAAATGCTAGGGGCGGCCCTGGTCACACACATACAATTTGTTAGAAAGAAATAGAACATTTAACGTAAGTCTAAATCTAACAAAGTAAGAGGAAAGACATAAGTCTAGCTTATTTTCTATTCTTGATAAAATTTCTCGATACTTTGTTGCTAGCTTAAATTTTATACTCTACCGGTGAAATCTCAAACTAACTACATATTTCATAGGCATCGTTTTGGTAAAATTCTGGCTTTTGTAATTATTTTAGAATAAGTGCTATATTTCTGAATGCGGGACAGTTAATAATTTTCCGGGACGAATTTAGGTATCAATAGTAAAGCGGGACATCGGTCACTAATCTGGGACGGTTGGCAGCCTTACGTTTGGGCATCACTAATAATGATCGCAATTGTAAATGTACTACTAACTTTGTAGAAAAGTTTTGTACCAGATTCTGGAACTTTACCCAACATTTAAATAATTTGCAAAAATTTCGTAAAATATTAAAAAATTCCAGGTTTTTTTTTTTTCTGCATTTACTTCGTATTCAAGTCTTCTTTAAATTATTAAGAAATATATTAATAAATAGCTTCATTTTTTTCATTTCAGAAACGTATTTCTCACTATCAACAATGTGTTATAGATTTCCCATCAAGGTCAACTATACACTGTCTGGTATAACGCTGTCTGATTGGGACCTATTTTATTAAGATTCTAATTTAAGTTGGAAGTTTGAAAGGTTATATACAATACCAAATTATGAAACATAAAAAAATATTATTATATTATACATTATTCGGTGTCTTATTACATTAAAAATAAAAATGATAGGTGAATAAACACAAACAACACGAAAACTTCAAACATACAAAAGCCAGAATTTTACCAAAACAACGCCTATGAAATAGCTAGTTTGAGATTTCACCGGTAGAGTTTAAAATTTAAGCTAGCAACCAAGATTACGTCGAGAAATTTTATCAAGAATAGAAAAGAAGCTAGACTTAGATATGTCTGTTCTTCTTTACTCTTACTTTGTTAGATTTCGATTTACGTATAATGTTCTGTTTCTTTCTAACAAATTGTATGTGTGTGACATATGTAAAATCATCATATGATTTATCTCTACATACATTCGTCCTTGTTGGGAAATCTTTAGCTAGACGAACTTTATTTGATTTATAAGTATTTCATTATTATAAATGATTTATTCGTCTTTGATACATTAAAAACAAAAAACTAAAGTAATTTAAGCAATAGGTTGAATCACGGCGTATAATAGTAGCCGGAGCCTACTGAACACTACTCACTACACTCTACACACAAGAACTCGTTTCTATTAATATATTTATTTTTTATCATGTTTTTAATTTCACAAAAAGATACACACTACCTTAGCAATAAATACAAAAAAATCCATGTCACTAGCCATAATTTGGCCATGAATTAAAAAAATAATTAATTTAGTCAAAAACACAAAACATTGCAATATTTTCGAATAACAAAATATGATGAAAAATTCCTCTCTTACGTTTCCGATTTTTATCAATGTACATTACTTAGTGTTTTTTCAGATTTTTACTTTATCCCCTTTGGGTTAAAGGGTGCGGGACAGTGTTTTTCTAGTACATTTTGGGCAAAAATCGTGTTAAAATAAAAAAATAAAATAAAAAAAACTATTATAAGAGCTTTCTTTTGATATCACTCAAGAAATTTACAAAAAATATATTATTTTTTCAACGACAAAAAAATTCTTTATTTTTCGAAAAACTAATCTGAGATTTTTCTGGGAAATTGGGTGTGGGAAAAAAGTTTTTGGACATATTTTTGGTGAAAATCGTTAAAATGAAAAATGTTTTTTCAAAAATAAAAATTTGCTTATTTATCCTCGTATTAAGAGGTTTCATTCGATAACCCACTTAAAAATTTTCAAAATGATGTATTTTTTCATTAAATACATGTTTGTTTATATTTATCTCGTATTATTATTTTTTTTTTAAATTGTCAGTATTTTTCTTATATGTGGGTCAAAGAGTTGTACGAGCATTTCAAATTTTAACTTCATGTTATACTATGTTCAGCCGTTTGGATACAATTTGTACCGTACTGATAGTGACGTTACAAAGGATGACGTTTTTTGTGGCCATAACTACTAACTGTCACGTGGGTGGTTTGATTGAGACACAACTCCTGGTTTCAACATAACAAATTTATTAAATATGTATATCACATTTACAAAATAATGTTTGAATTGGTCCATGGAGAAGCCTTCGGTCCACCCCGTGTTGGCCAGGGTCTGGCGTCAGTGTCTTGGTCGTCACCTTGTGGACTAATACGTGCAGCGGAGTTGGCTATGTTCCACTGCTTCCATATTTTGTGACTGCCGGCCTTTTTGTAACGAAAATTAACCCAGTTCCAATATTCATTCGTCATGACAAATATTTCCTCATTATGAAAATGCGATGTCTGCATTTTCGTAATCAGGCCACATACGTCAGACGCTGACGAATAGTTTTTAATCAGACAGCTGACCGTCACAATGTCTAGATATCGTAATCCTGACCTAGGATTACCTATGTGACATTACCCCCTTCCCCATCAGCATGGTGCCCCGACATGCAACAAAATAAAAAAAAATAAAAAAAAAAGTCAAAATAATAAAACCAATGGCAAAAAATAAAAAGTTTTGAAGTTACTAAAGACTTAGAAACTTGTCAGGTATTTCTACGCTGTTGGCTCATGTGACGTCTCTAGATGGCCACCAAAATGCGTAGACACAGCTCCCCAATACCTGACTGGCGGCTAAGGGCTCCTTGGTGCATGGCTCATGAACCTTAGGAATTTTGGAAAATTTGAATTTTGATCGACATTTGTGATTCAGCCGTCTGTTTAAAAATGGAACTTCTGGAACTAATACCCAACGTATTAAAAAAATAAACATAACGAAAAACGTGTAGTGTTGTATTTTACGTGTTCTAAAACTCAAAATATATCATACTCAAAACCTGTAAAAATACAGTACATCTGGTTTTTACATAAATATTTACATACAACTGATTAATTTACAGATGACTTGTATTCTTACTGGGTTGTAGTACTTGCAAAAAGGAAGAAAAAATAATAATAATAAAATAAAAAATAAATAATAATAGATTAAATTTTTCATACCCGTTACGTTGGTTATCTGTTCACCAAGCATGCAGTTGCCTTGGGTAGTTGCTTGCCCTTGCGAACTGTGCGTCAGTGTTTTGTGGATCCTTCTTCATCCTTGGGAGGGATCACTGCTGCACGGCATCCCTCCAAGGGGTCTTCATCATCCCGCTGGCCCCTTCTCTGGCTCTACAGCATCCCGCTGAGGCCCTATATTGCGCGACTTTTAATTTGCAGCAGCTTTTTCCATGGCAGACGTCAGGACGGCCTCCACCTATAGGGCACAGTAAAACTTACGGGATTTATCCTATAGGGCTGACGTCTAGGATTGCTTCAACGGACTGACAGCGCTATCATTAAGCAGTATCGCGGACTCTTTATCATTTTCATCAATGATTTTCATATACACCTGACCCAGGTCTCCATCCTTTCTCACCACATTTTGTTTTTCGACGCTTCAAATGTCGGCTATAAAGATGATAGAGCAAGCAACTCCCGCAGCTAATTCCTATAACTAAAATTAAACACATTAATAACGATGTACGATGTAACTGTCTATGAAGTCTAAAGCTCTTCTGCGCCTTTTGTTAGTAACATTTCGTGGATGGTCGTTATTATTAAGTTGTAAAAAGGCCATTGGGTCCATAATAGATTGATAGTTGTTGATTGCTACAGAAATTTTTTGAATCATTTCATCAATCTCGGCAGCTAGGAGACCCGTTGATTGGGTGACACTCGATTTTTCCTTCAATCCGCAGATTTTCTCGAAGGGATGTCTATTCACAATTCTATCAGATGTTGGGATCTAGGTCCCCGTATACGTCAACGTTATAGTAGCTTCATACGTGATTGTGTCAGGTAGTGTTTTCAAATAAGCTCCTGGAACTACTCTTACCGGTATCTCGGCATTGATTATGGCTATCATCGTTATCATTACTATTCGTATCCTAAAAAAAAATAAAAATATATATACAGTTTCTTAGTAGTATTTCCTTATAGTATTTGTATGACGTCAGGGCGTATCATGTGTATTTTTTATCATTTGCTGTCCTCAGCATTTCCATGGTTCTGTAAATAGTTTAAGTCTGTTGATATGGACAGTGTCGTATTTAGCAGTTTTTTCATTTAGGCATATTTTGTAGTTTACATCATTACGTTTCCTTACTATTCTGGTGTGAATCTTGACACAAAAAATTTTGCCAGCTTCCTGAGGCCGATGTTTCCAAATTTCGGATCGTTGATTGCCTTTTTTAGTTCTGATAATGATTCATCTTCTTCCTGTAGTTCTGCAATATCTGCTGGTTCTAGCTGGAACGTGGGTACAGAAGTAGTGTTATCTTCATCAGATTGCGTTGCCTCTCGACATGGATATCTTAACAGACAATCCAAATCCGTGTGAATGGCTCCACTCTTGTGTACTATGCTGTATGTAAAATCTTGTAATTTTAAGCTCCAGCGTGCTAGACGTCCTGTAGGATCCTTTACAGAACGTAGCCAGCATAGAGCATGATGATCTGTAACAATTTTCACAGTTCTCCCTATGAGATACCCGGTATGGACGCTGGTTTACCTGTTCTGCATTTTTCGTATCTATGACATGCTCGGTTATGTTTGTAAGACCAATCTGTTTAGAATTAAATGCGAAAATATCTTGATATTTTTGCAATAGCTGGTACAAGTTTTCTTTTTGTTCTCTGGATAAATCTGGATTTATGTCGAGCTGAAAAATTTTCAATGCAATCTAATAAAAAGATAATCTTACCCTGTATGATGTATCCTAATGTTGTGCCTTTGAAAATCTTCACTGTCTGTCTTCCAATATTTTTAATTTTAAATGCACATGATCCCCCCGTATGGTCCACAATTTCTAGCTTTTTCCTCATCAAAAAATTGCTATTTAGTGTAAATCTAGCTCTTAAAAATTCTGTTGGAATCTTTACAGGACAAACTCGCTCTCCATTGGGCTCTACTGTTATATTTTCTGTACATTTTATTTTGAATTTTGTACCTGCGTCGGAAGTACAAGATTCAGTATTTGGCAGTTCTTCCCACGTAGATCCGTGGCTTTTAGGTTCTTCCGTAATTTCGATTTTCTTATTCCGGAATGGAATTATCTGCTCTCTCTCTCGTTATTTTTAAACTAATCACTCCATCCTCGAAGTTTATGACTGCCTGATTGTCTATTAAAAATTTTGTGCCCAATAGTACTGGTACTGGGAGTTTCTGGACGACTAGAAATTTTACATTATAATTTATGGTATTATTAAATGTTATTCTCACCCATTTTTTTCCTAATACTGGTATGAGATGTCCTCCTGCTGCTCTAAGAGCGTCTGTCCGTACCTTACTGGTCCCTTGACAAATCTTGTCTCTAGCACATTGTCAGTCGCTCCAGTATCTACGACAAAAATTACCTCTTTTTGTTCTAGTTATCCGTCTACCGTCAGCACCGAGTACTGTGTTGTGGAAAGCTCCTTGTCCAGTATGTTCACGACGGCAGGGCTCTCGTCTACCGCCGCTGTCTTCCGTTTTCCCGAACCATACGGAGACGCCTGACCTCTAGCATGTCCGTTATTTGAGTGGTTTGTATGTCTTATGTTAGGACACGACTTTCCAAAATGTCGTACACGGCCACATAATACTTTAGATGGCCGTTACTTGTTGTTGGGTAGCGTGAATGCGTGATGTTCTGAACGACTCGTAGTTCTTCTCGCTGCGGACATGCTTGATCGCCATATCTTCCTTATTTCTAATCCTAATGGCTAGTCCTGGTGCCTGGTAGACGACGCAGCGCGACGCCTCCATGACTTATCCTGGCTCCTCGAGGTCCAAGCGACTCGGCGCTTCCACCACTCGTTACGTGGGTGGTTTGATTGAGACACAACTCAATTGATAGACACAACAACATGGACCAATTCAAACATTATTTTGTAAATGTGATATACATATTTAATAAATTTGTTATGTTGAAACCAGGAGTTGTGTCTCAATCAAACCACCCACGTGACACTACAAAACCCTAAAAATAGGTTTTTTGTAAGTTTAAAAAATTATTATTTACATATCCTACTATAAAAACTTAGTCATCGATCGTACAGTAACAATATACGGACCATTTTGAAATGTTAATTATAGAGTTTATTCTGTTACAGTTGTGAAGACCCATGTCCTGCTGGAAAATATGGACAAAATTGCAAGCATGTGTGTTCTTGTCAATCTGGAGTTATGTGTAATCCTGTGAACGGGAATTGCGCAGAAAGAGGTCTACCAACCGCATATATTGTGTTGTTCACATTTTGTTTATTATTTGCACTATTGAATTTATTCGTGGCAGGAGTTCCCATTTTAAAACAGTTTCTAACTTCGAGCTGTCGATCAACGAGATCAAACGAAAGACAGGGGCGGGATACAATCCCTTTTAATGATCAACTATAACACAGTGTTCCTAACTTTTAAATACTTCTTGCTAGCCAAATGTTCAAAATCAATTATTTTTAATTCTTAACCCATCAAATACTTCAGTTTTTATTTATTAATAATAATAAATTGATTGAACCAATAACGCATTTAAATGGTTTTTCAAGACATAACACACACAGTGCGATCATTATTTCTTGACAGTTATGTAGTACTTGACAGAAACATTTAGTTATCAAACTTATTTCCAAGGACATGTACACATAGGCGTACATTCTATTTTTGTTACCTAATACGAATTGATTATTAAATGAACACTATTTTTCTTTACACGCCAATGAGTTGATAGCAAATATTAAGTTAGAAACACGTTCCTCGGGTGAGTTCGGATCAACAAAGTAATCTGTTTGGTTCTTTGTTAAATTGGAATTTTCATCTGTGAATTAGAATACAGTTTTGATATTTTAAGGATTTGTATATTTAGCACGTTCGCGGACAGTTTTGTACAATGAGATGTACCCAAAATGTCACTTTTTTAGAGTTTTGTTTATAATAGGACATTTACTGTGTTTGGTATGTTCCTGATAGGACAGTTTATACTAGTTTTCATATACTTAAATGGAATTAAAACCTGCCCCAGCCGTCATTTGTATATTTGAATAAAAAAAGTAGGACGGTTTAGACCGTCATGACCTGAGCTAGGAAAAATATTCGACGCCTATAGCCGTACTGTCCGCGAACGTGTTAATACGAAAGTGTTAAAACATATGGATTTAAAAGGAAAACAAATATTATATAATAGAGGCTTGTGGACAGTGATGGGCGCGTAAGTTACCTCATTGTTGACGCGTAAACAATTGTGTAAAGTAAACACAAAAACTTGTTACATTCGAATTTTAGCTGATAGTTATTTTACTATTATGTATAGTTGGTCGCGAGTAACAAAGGAAAAGATAACTTAAATTTAGACAGGTCGCCTAGGGAAAAAAATAAGAGGAGAATATTTTGTTAAGGCCCGGTATTTCCGCTTTACTGTTATCTATAAGAATAACTATCAATGGGATAATATTATTCTCTTGATAGTCACTAGGATAAATTGCTTTCTCTTTTTCCAACTCTAGATATCCCGTAGATACAGTCTGTTCCAAACGGTTAAGCGGAACTAGATTTTGCAATCTAGTTACTTTCATCGTTTAAATCGTGCCTTTCGGCCGTTTTGTTTAAGCTTTGTAAATCATACTTACAATAAACATTTTTTGGTTAAGGTTAATATCATTTTAAAATGTTATTTTCTTTATATTTTGATTTTTTGTGTCATTCTTAATACAAATTTCCCATTTATTTATTTTTTTGTCATTAAAATATCTAAAAAAAATATTTAATTTTGACATATGTCATTCGTTTCCATGGTTTCATTGTTGGAATTTTTAATTTTGACATTCCAACGTGGAAAATTAAATAACCCAAGCAAGGTCACTTCTCGTGACAACCTAAAAGAACTAAATTCCCATTTAGTTCCGCTTAACCGTTTGGAACAGACTGTAGCTATTCTGATTGATAAAAATATTTTCGAATGTTTTTTTATGTTGGTATTAGTAGCGTTATCCTAAACAGAGAGAGAGACATATACGCGACTCGCACGAATAAAAGAGAGATAGATACAACTGTCAAAATAAATGACAACTGTCAAAATTTTGTACCGAAAAATGTGCGATAAACGCCCAAGAAGTGCAAATTTCAATATTTGCGAAACAAGGCAACTTGTAAATCTTGTGTTAATAATAATAATAATAATAATATTTATTCGTGTTAAATACATGACAACATGCTTACACAAGTCAAAAGTTAAAAGTTATAAAATTGAATAATACAATACAACAGATTAAAATATTAGTTTCAAGTCAAAGTAATAAAAATACATAATAAAAATAAATATAAAAATAAAAGAAAAATAAATAAATAAGAACATTATAATTATGACAAATTTACAAATAGATGCAACAGAGATATATAAAATTAAAGTAAAACAAGTCAGAATTTACATGGATTTCAAAGCATATTCATATCATCAGTAAGAAATTCTTCATAGCTATAGAATGCTTTATTCTTAAGAAAAGAGTTTAATCTTTTTTTAAAGGTGTTAAGTGGCAAACATTTAATGGTTTCAGGTAATATATTGAAGAACTGAATGCAATAGTAGTTAATAGAGTATCTTGCACTATTGACTCTAACAAATGATGGCCTGATTAGGTGTTTACCTCTTGTTCCATAGCTATGAATTTGTTCCTGGCAAATGAAATTATCTCTGTTTATATGCATGTGTATTAGGCATTGCAGTATATATAGTGACGGTAATGTCAATAGTCCCAAAATTCTAAAATGCTGTCGGCAATCTTGTCTGTACTTCAGTCCACAAATCACTCTAATAACTCGCCGTTGTAGGCGAAAAATTCGCTGGGTATGTGTGGAGTGTCCCTAAACCAGCAGAGCATATGTGATATGCGACTCAAACAGGGCATGATAAGCAGTTACTAGAACATGCCTGGGTACATTAGATCTTAAGTTTCTTATGCAAAAGACGGCTTTACATAATTTTACAGCAGTAGCCTCCGTATGTCTTTCCCAGTTTAGATTAACACCAATAGTGACTCCTAAAAAGGTCACAGGATCTTGGCTATTGTTTTCTGGTGTTGGTCTTAGAGAAAATAAGAGCTGTTGGGTTTTAGATTCATTTAGACTTAGTCGGTTGGCCAAAAACCAGTCTTGCGCAGCTTTTATTAAGATGTTTTTGGTTATTTTCATGTCCTGAAAGTCTACGGACTGATTAAGTAGCGTGGCGTCGTCTGCATATAGAATTGATTTTGTGTTATCCTTTTTCATGAAAAACGGCAAATCATTAATATAAATCAGAAACAACAATGGACCTAATATTGAACCTTGTGGCACACCAAAATGGATATCTTGTTCATCAGATTTTTTATTATTACTCCAAACAAACTGCTTCCGGCCTGTTAGAAAGGAGTTTAGCAGTTGACAACTGTTTGGACTAATGTTATAACAAGACATTTTTTTGATTAGTAAATCATGTGGCACACAGTCAAACGCCTTTGTTAAATCGAAGAAAGTGGCAGTACTATACAGTCCATTGTCGAATCCATTTGTTATAAAGTCCATAAACTCCAGAATGGCAGTAGTTGTTGATATGCCTCCTCTAAAACCAAACTGACTCTTGTTTAATAGATCATACTTATCAAGATGTTCCAGTAACTGCTTAAACAGAATTTTCTCAAAAATCTTTGAAAAAATTGGGGTAAAAGATATAGGCCTATAATTATTTAACTCCTTCTTGCTCCCTTTTCCCTTATAAACTGGTATTACTTTTGATAATTTTAGCACCGATGGAAAAATATTTGATTTTATTGTATTATTCGCGACTGAAACTAACGTTGGCGGCGCTGCGTACAACAGCTAATGGCGGACAAGAAGCGTAAATGTCAGAAGTTTTTTCTTAATATTTATCTGTTCAAACAATATTTCGGCAAAAAAGCACTGTATTTAAGTCACTATATTTTAAAATACTTCTTAATTCACATAAACTGCAGCACAACACGCTACAAATATTATCCAAATATACGCTTCTGTTTAATTTAGCCAGTCAACACCAGATGTCTCACTGTTATTTGCAGTCGCGAATTGTAAAGTGAGCAAAGTGGAGAAACAATTGTATCCTTAATCTTGTTTATTGCGAGAGCGTTGAGATTATAAACATCCCTACTTTTATTATTTTTTAAAGCATGTATGGCTTCTCTAATCTGATTATGAGACACTTCTTTAAAATAAAAAATAGGGATATTCCAGTTATTATTTGCTGCTTTAACTATTGATATGGGGTCAGTTCTACTGAGGGGGAGACTAGAATTTATGTTTACGGCAATGTTTATAAAAAAGTTATTAATTTCGTTGCATGGTTTAGGGCACTCTACATGTGGTTTCGGGGGTCTGTGACTGTTTACTACAGCCCAAAGAGCTTTTGGTTTATTATTAGAGTCATCTATGTATTGACAATTTGCTCTTATCTTACTAGCCGTAATATGTTTTCTGTATATAATCCTGCACCTATTTCTAAGATTTTTATTAACGTGAGTGGGATTTTGCAAATAATGTTCTTGGGCTAGTTCAGCTATATTTCTTAAGAATTTTATGTCTTCGTTGAACCAGTGAATTTTATTGTCAGTTTTCTGTCTCATTCTTTTTTCTGGAAAGACTCTGTTAAATATGGTTACTATTTGACTAAGAAAACTCTCAAAATCATTCTCACAGTCGGATTTATCATCATTTTCAAAATTCCACTCAACCAAAGATAATTCATAATAGAATTTTATCAGTCCTTCATTTGTAATTGGCCGAGAAATATGTTAAGAATGTAAAAATGTTATAGAAAATAGAAAATAAAGCTACTGGCGCTGTAAATCTAAAAGATAAACAAGAGGCCTAGGAAAAAAACACTAAAAATTAAATACGACCATTTATTTGTCAGTTGTCATTTTTTGAACTTATGGAGATCAAGAAAGATTTTAATGCATTAACCGCATCAGTGAAGTTTATGTCAGACAAATACGACCAAGTATTAAAAAATCTTGAACTGAGTCAAGCTGAAGTGAAAAAAGTTCAGAAAGATGTAGGGAAACTATTAGAAAAAAACAGAACAAGAAAACGAAATAAAGAAATTAAAAGATCAGGTGAGCAATTAAGAACAATATTCTAGAAATAACAATGTAGAAATCCATGGAGTACCCATGAAAACGGGCGAGAATTGTAAGGAAGTAATAGTTCAAATAGCCAAAGAACTAGATGTTGTGTTGGACATGGAATAAGTAGATGTTTCCCACCGGATTTATAGTAATAAACCCAACATACCTCCTCCGATAGTGGCTCGCATCACCAGTAGAACAAAAAGGGACATCCTCGTTCAGAAAAAGGCCTTAATAGTTACTAATAGAAACATACCCGGAGTTGAATTGGGACAAAAACTGTACATAAATGAACATCTGACTGCTTATAACAAGAACTTGCTAAGACTCTCAAAACTAAGAGCTCGTGAAGTTAATTATAAATATGTTTGGTTTAAAAACTGTAAGTTACTAGTAAAAGAAAATTAACAGTCACCAACTTTACGAATATTTAATGAGGATGATATCCGGACCAAAATGATAGCTCATTAACTTTTAAACCATTATTAGTTGGAACTTTTTATATTTACTTAGGGGACGAATATTTAAAATGGGACGAACATGTAAAGTATTTATGTAGTAAATTAAGACATCACATAACACGTTTTTTAATATTAAGAAAAAATTTGTGTAACAAATTTAAAAATAATATATTATGGTCTAGTGCAGTAATTAATTAGTTATGGAATTGTTGTCTGGGGTGGCTGTACTAAAAGTGTAATAAATTCACTAAAGGTTATACAAAATAGCATAATAAAGATAATTTATAGAAAACCTCGAATGTATTGCACTACCATGTTGTATAAAAATTCAGAAATATTACCTATAAATAAAATTTACTTAATAAACGTACTTAAATTCTATTAAATGTTTGGTATTAAAACACCATTAAGTCATAAATATGAGACAAGACAAAAGAGCAACTATCATATTCAAACAAATAGAATTACTAAAAAATTAAGTGAGCAAAGCTTTAATTATAGGGCACAACATTTATATAACATGATACCAGCAAATATTAAAGGTTTGCGTTACAATACTTTTGTTAAAAAATTGAAATGTTGGATAATATCTCTGCATGAATATGACATTACTAATTTAAATCTTTGATTTACTCATGTTAATTATTTATTATTATTTTTATTTTTTTAGTTTTGTAATGTATAAAAATACACTTTTTGTAGGATGTGACCATTATATTTGTATTTCTTTTTAAATATTTGTTAACATGTAAATAAGTATAAAAATTGTTTTATTATATTTAAATGTGCATACACCGTCGCACACAAGTTGCTTGCAACTTAAGCGATGTATTGTAAATTTGTTTGTTATATTTTTGTATTTAAATGTATTTACATGTATGGAATAATTTGCAAATAAATTATTATTATTATTATTATTTATTTTATTTTTTAATTGGCGGAGCAGGATATTCAGAGCCGCAGTAAGGAAAACTTGCGCTAGGGACAAAGCCGTGTTTTGGCGCCCTTAGCAAATAAAATCAAGGTTCTCACCTCTCCAAATCTAAATGATGAGCAAAAAAAAAGTCCTCGCCTTCGCAATGGCGCCCCTTAGTCAAACCCGTCAGCGCCCTTTTCTTTAATGCGACCAGGGCCGTCGCCCCCTACGCCCCCCCTCACTACGGCTCTGAGGATATTAAATGCATTTTTCGCTGAGCGAAATCGATTAATACATTCTTTCTCATCCCAATGGTTCATATGATTTGGTCTATCACGAACTATGTATGGACGTTCTAAATACTCTACAATTTCTTCATCATCGTCTGTTTGCAAATCTTCTAAATCAACATCCATGATTTCTTTCTTTAAAAATAACTGTAAATTATCTAAAAATAATCGACAATATATATATTTTTTTTTATTTCAGTATAAATTAAAGTAGATTACTAAATTATTTTGAATTTATTTTGATATAGGTAATTATTTTACATATATATGCTTATATTATGTACATACATTTATCAATAAAATGTTTTTTGACACCTATCTGTCAAAATCTGTCATTTTTATCCAATGGATAATATTTATCAGTACCTAAACCTTGCGAATAACTTACCTATAGATAACTTAGTTACTCTATAGATAAATAATTAGAAATACGCAAAAAATCGTTTATTCCCTTGATAACAACTTATCCCATAGATAGTCAATTTTATCTATGTATGGTTCGAAATAACGGGTCTAAGTGACGGGAACTAGTCGTTGAAAATTTTTATCTCCTAAATTGGGATTTGGAAGGCCAGTAGGCCATTTCAATTTATTATCGTATTAAACTGAAGTATTGTCAAGCCTACATATCATGTTATGGAAAGGAGATAAAAATTATATTATACTAGCTGAAAACCCGTGTTTCTCTACGGTATATTGATGGTCTCATTAACACAGGAGATATGAAGGGTTTCTCCCGAATTTCATGCCTCTTTGTCTATCGAATAAAAAATACCAATTTACTCCTTAAGGGATGAAATTTAAAAAAACTGTCAAACGCTTTCTAAGTAGAAACCTATGTATCAAAATAAAGTGTTATAACTTAGGAAATACAAAGGTTTTTATAATTCACCCCGAATGCATATTCACCTATTTAGGAGTTGATTAGGGCAAAATCGTGAATTTCTGTTTTAAACATTTGTATGGGTAACCTTTGAAAGCAAAAACCAAGTTAATTGAGCATAAGAGATATCGAGACATCCCTAAATCAAATTTCACCCAATTTTACCCCTTAAAAATTGAATTTAGAAGAATCTCTTCTTATTGGTTTCTAACGTCATGGAAGGAATGTAAGCTCCGATTTTCATGTCTTAATATCCATTGAATTTTCTATCGAATAAAAAATACCAGTTTACCCCTTTAGGGATGAAACTTAAAAAAACTGTCAAAATACTTGTTCTTGAAAATATTTTGAAAAAAGTGTTTAAAAAAAGCATGTATATGCCAAAAATGAATGTTATAACTCAACAAATAGGAAAATCTACGGGTACTATAATTCAACCCGTTTGGAGTAGATTGGTACGAAACCACGAATTTTTTTAAAAATTATTGTGTGGGTGAAACCATATTTGACCCCCTTTTTAGCTCCTTAGAAGTCGACTTTCGCAGAATCTCTTCTTAGTGGGTGCTTACGTCATTGAAGGAATCAACTTTGCGAATTTCATATATCTATGTCAAAGGATCGTTCTATCGAATAAAAATTATCCATTTACACCTTTAACGCTACGTACAACCCCCAGAGATTATTAGTTTCTTATACAAAACCAACAATCTGAAATAAAATTAGAGACAATCTATACATCAAATTTTGCACAGAATTTTTCTCTATCTAATAAGATATTTTTGACTTTAGAAAAAATTATTGTAAAAATGTTATTGCTAAATAACTTAATAATAGGTATTACACAACAATGTTCTGTAATTTTTTAAATATATTTGTGGGTTTCAAATAATTTTTATATTTATATAGTTTTGTGTAGAAAAAATGAAATTTTTGGCGCACTAGTTTTGTGTAGAAATGTTCAAATAATAAGTTAACATTTTTTTTCGACATGATTCTTTATAGTTTGGAGCCTGCGTCGAAAAATATTTTACTTGATGATAATTAAATGCCACTTGGTACAAGCATTTTTTACATAAAATGAATCATTTTTATTCGCCGCACCTATATTGAAAACCGCGGGGTTTTCGAGGTGGCGGCAAAAGTAGATTACCAAGTACAATAACTATAAGTAATTTTCACAATAGAACAAATTATCTCCAAACATATTTGTAGAATGGAGCTTTAGCTACAATTTACCGCATAGTACACAAATATGCGTTGAATGGTTTACAAGATGGCGTATATAACGCAAGTTGTTTATTTACAATTACATGACAGTTCTTTTGACAATTAAAAATATCCTATTAGGTAGATAAAAATTCGCTGAAAATTTTGATGTATAGACTGTTACTAATTTTATTTCAGGTTGTTAGTCTTGTATAGGAAACTGTACGGTTGTGCGCACCCTTAAGGGTGAATTTTAAAAAACTGTCAAAACCATTTCAAGACATTTTAAAAAGACACCTATGTGCCAAAAAGTAATGTTACAACTAAACGACCACAGGAAATACGACGGGATGTATAATTCATCCCGATTGTTGATCCTCCCCTTTTGGGGTTGATTAGGACTAAATGCTGAAATAAGTTTGTCGGTATTTGTATGGGTAATCTTTGTGAGCAAAAAGCAAGTCGATATCTTATTGGTCCTAAGAGATATTAAGGAATCCTTGAAATCACAATTCACCCCTTTTCACCCTTTAGGGGTGAAATTAAAAAAAAACTGTCAAAACCTTTTCGAGATATTTTAAAAAGACACCTATGTGCCAAAAAGTTGTGTTGAAACTAAACGAACACAGAAAATACGACGGGATGTATAATTCACCCCGATTGTTGATCCTCCCCTTTTGGGGTTGATTAGGACTAAATGCTGAAATAAGTTTGTCGGTATTTTTATGGGTAATCTTTGTGAGCAAAAAGCAAGTCGATATCTTATTGGTCCTAAGAGATATTAAGGAATGCCTGAGTCACAATTCACCCCTTTTCACACTTTAGGGGTGAAATTTTAAAAAACTGTCAAAACCATTTCGAGATATTTTAAAAAGATACCTATGTGCCGAAAAGTAATGTTGCAACTAACCGAACACAGGAAATACGACGGGATATATAATTCACCCCGATTGTAGATTCACCCCTTTAGGGGTTGATAAGGACAAAATCCTGAAATTAGATTTTCGGTATTTGTATGGGTAATTTTTGTAAGAAAAAAGCAAGTCGATATATTATTGGTCCTAAGAGATATTAAAGAATCCTTGAAATCATATACCTTTTCACCCTTTAGGGGTGAAATTTTAAAAAACTGTCAAAACCATTTCGATATATTATAAAATGACACCCATGTGCCAAAAAGAAACCTAATAACTCAACAAACACAGGAAATACGACGGGATGTATAATTCACCCCGATTGTAGATTCACCCCTTTAGGGGTTGATTAGGACAAAATCCTGAGAGAAATTTTTCGGCATTTGTATGGGTAATCTTTATAAGCAAAAACTAAGTCGATATCCCATCGACCCGAAGAGATATTAAAGAATCCGTGAAATCACATTTCAGCCCTTAGGGGTTGAATTTCGAAAAATCCCTTATTATTTTCAGCCAAAGAAATGTCTAGGGTTTCGTAGGCATAAACAAGAAACTTTAGATACTCCTATATGCTTTGACCGATATGAACAATATTTTGCAGATTTATTCTCTAAGAAACTGAGGATATAAGATCATATAAAAATGTCTAGGGTTTCGTAGGCATAAACAAGAAACTCTAGATACTCCTATATTCTTTGACCGATGTGAACAATATTTTGCAGATTTATTCTCTAAGAAACTGCGGATAAAGTAACATATAGAAAGGTCTAGGATTTTGTAGGCATAAACAAGAAACTCTAGACACTCCTATATCCTTTGACTGATATGAACAATATTTTACAGATTTATGCTCTAAGAATCTGCAAATATAATTACATACAGAAATGTCTAGGGTTTCATAGGCATAAACGAGAAACTCTAGACGCTATTATATCCTTCAACCGATGTGAATAATATTTTTCAGGTTTATCTCTATATAATACTGACCTTATATTTTATTTACACGATTATTTAAAGTAATTTGACATTTATTTATTTATTTTAAAGGTAATGATATGTTTGCCAACACATTTGGCAACGGGTGCACTAGTTATAATAATGGAAAGTAAAACTAAACATATTGGAAAATTACATAAAATGAGTGTCGGCAAATTATCTTTAATAACTTTAAAGATGAAATTAAAAACATTTTAAACATCTTTACGTCTGGCCTAAATAGAATAAAAATCGAATTATCTAATCCCAAGATACAAGGTGTCTCAAAAGAAATTTTATATTTAGTGGATCGATTAAAAAAAAAGTAAGCCGTATATAGAAAAAATGTTTATTAATTATTAAAATACACTTTTTGGGGATTTATTTCTTAAAAATAATATCGTCTAAATGTAGACCCTCGCGTTCTTGGCACTCATTTAATCGAACAGTAAAATTACTTATGACGTCTCGGCAGGTGGACTCAGGGATGGCTGCTATTTCGTGACGGATATTTTCTTTCAAATGCGCCAGTGAAGTCGGTTTATTGGCGTACACTTTAGATTTAAGATAACCCCATAGGAAAAAGTCCATAGGGGTTAAATCTGGACTACGTGGAGGCCAATTTATGTCCCCTCTCCGGGAGATCAATTTGCCTGAGAAAATTTCACGAACACGTGGCAGTGACATATTGGACATGTGTGAAGTTGCTCCGTCCTGTTGGAACCATGTTCTTTGGTTATAGCCAGGAAAGTTTTGCAGTTCAGGTACCAAGAAGTTTTCTAACATCTCCACATAACGCTCTGAATTCACTGTAACTGCACGCCCCCTTTCGTCTTCAAAAAAGTAAGGGCCGATAATTCCTCGCGCCGACATCGCAGCCCATACGGTCACTTTAGGCGAATGTAGGGGTTTCTGATGTTTGCGTTTCGGATTCGTTGCACTCCAGTAGCGGCAGTTCTGCTTATTTACGTGGCCATTAAGATGAAAATGGGCTTCATCCGAAAACAAAATGTTGGTAAACGTTGAAAATCGCTCAATAACCTGATTTACGAAATTAAGCCTCTGACTGGCATCTTGGGGCTTTAATTCTTGCACCAATTGAATTTTGTAGGGGTGCAGCTTTAGGTCTTTGTGCATAATGCGATGTAATGATGATCTATGCACATTTAAAGCACTTGCGCGCTTCCGAATTGAAAGGTTCGGGTCGTCACGAACAGACTGATTAACATTCTCCACGTTTTCTACCGTTCTTGATGACCTAGGTCGCCCGGATTTTGATTTATCCAGCGTTGTACCAGTCTCTTCAAACTTTTTAACCCAATGTCGAATGAGAGGAATGCTTGGCGCATCATTTAAGTGGCGAAAACCTCGAATACTGCAGAATTTTCTACGCGCTACAGTCGCCGAATCACCGTTTTTGTAAAACTCTCGCACGCATAACGCGCGGTCTGCTCCCGAGAAACGCTCCATAGCGACTGAATTCCCAAGAGCCAGGCTACCGATTGACATAACCCCCGCGCCCCTCATATACGTTGCGTTCACGCAGTAAGCTAAATAAATATAAAATTTCTTTAGAGACACCTTGTACTTGGATACGCAGGAGATTTTTATTCACAATAATTTACAAGCATACATTCTTCAATCCATTATATACAGAAAATATGTTGTACGAAATGTGGACAATCTCTGTCGAAGAAATTTAAAATGTCATCTGCTGCAGTGGTGAAATATTTAATATTAGACACATTATGCGCCGAATTGTATCTAACAACGACATATCGTTTATTAATACAGGAACACTAATCCTTACATTTAGAGGCCAAACTCTTCCAGAATATATTAGTATTTATGGTGCACGGTGTACGGTTTTGCCGTACATTTATCGCGTAATACTGTGCTAGAACTGTTGTAGATTTGGACATGGTACAAAACAATGCCGCAGTGTTACACGCTGTGTCAATTGTGGTGATAAACATAATTCTGCTGAGTGCAATCTTGCACCCAAATGTTTAACATGTAAACAGAGCCGCCGCAAGGAGGGGCGGAGGTGGCGACGGCCCCTAGCGCACTAATAAGGAAAAGGGCGCTGACGGGCTTGCTAAGGGGCGCCATTTGAGAGGTGAAGACCTTTTTTTTTTTTGCTCGTCACTTCGATTTTGTGAGATGAGGACCTTTTTGTTTTTACTTATCACTTAAATTTTGAGAGGTAAGAACCTTGTTTTTATTTACCAAGGGCGCCAAAACACGGCTCTGCCCCTAGCGCAAGTTTTCCTTTCTGCGTCTCTGCATGTAAAGGTAATCATAAAAATAATGATCCTCAATGTCCAGAATTAAATAACCAAAAACTAATTAAAAAATATATGGCATTTCATAATGTCAATTCCAGAGAGGCAAAATTAAAATATCGAAACTACTCCAATGTGGTTCTTTTTAATAATAACACGAACTTTCCACCTCTCTGCACGTCAAATAGGTTTCAACCCCTACATACTGTTGACAATGATATTGAAAATAGCTCGCCGTATTCGGTGCAACAGTTTCCAAATCCTGGCAGAAATTTTAGAAAGAATCAAATTCAAACAATTCCTCTCCAGTCAATCAATATTAATTCTCACTTTAGAGAAGAACGAAATCAAGAGTCTAGACGCTACGTCAGCACTACACGGAACAGTATTGTTGGCTTCAACCCCTACCCACCACAGCCTCATATGAGGATTTCTACTGCCAATAAAAATCAATTGGGCTCTACTTATACCGAACAGAATGTATTAGACATTCTTATAAATAATATTATATTCTAGGAATATAATTGTCAAATTCATTTCCCGATCTAAAAACACGAGATTTTAGCAGCGTCAAGACGTTCAAAAATGTCATCAAGTAACAGTGGTTCACCAGGACTGAAGATCCAAGGAATTACTACAGCTATTTTCATTTATGAACATCGGCAAATGAGAATAAACTGTTACTTAAAAAGACGAAAGATATTGCCAAATCTAAACAATATAAATTTGTATGGATTCGAAACTCTACAATTTTTATCTTATTTATTTGTGTTTGTCTGTGCAAGATTTCTTTTATTGAGTATGCGTAATTTTATTGATTTTATCTATTTAATGATTGTTTAATTTATTGTTTTTAATATGTAGTGTAGTCATTTAGATGGGCTGCGTTAGGCGCAAACAGCCTTTGTTGATGTGCGCCAAAAATTTTAAGTAACTACCTAACTATATTGTAATAAATACATACATATATGCAGTGACGATATTCAACCGGTACGAGCATATCAGTTGTTAAAATATTGAAACACTTCCATACTGGTTGTTAAAATTAATAGTAGGATAACAGATAAAGAAAAAGATTTCACTTAGATTCAACTTTCGGCAAATGACCACATCAACAATTTCTAAAAATCAACAAATTGTATGATAATTATTAAAATAATTCGCCCTACAACAACAATTTAGTTTTATTATTCTTATCAGATTTTTTAATGTTTTATTTATTATTATTATTATTTTTTTATCGAACTGGTTTAATATTTTGAATATGTTTGCAAATAATAAATATGTATGTTAAATATATTTTTATTTACATTGTAATATTTTGATGATTAATGTAACAAAAAGCAAGCATATGTATCATGTTAATGTTTTTTTTTAGAATAATAAAGTTTATTGATTATAATTTATGAATGTTTTATTTTAAGGGAAGCGAAAATTTAGAGCAATGTTGGCCGTAGACCTAAATATTTTGAGAATATGAAAAATTCCAAATTTTAACGTAGTTTTTTAACAAAGATTTGATTACTTTTTGAATATTTCATCATATCAAGAATTTTTTATTCTCTTTATTTAGGTAATTGCAATAAAAATTTCTGATTACGGTTATATGAGTAATAGTTTTCCACAAATAGTTGATTACAAAAATATTATTATTTTACAGTTCTGGTTAAATATAATATATAATCGTATATCTTTTTCAAGTCGCTATATATATGTTTTTTTAAATATAATGGATTTATATATTTCCTAATTTCCTTTTTATAATTAATACCATTCAGTTACAGCCAATCTACAGTTGTACAATTTCTAATTCCAATAAATTTAATCACTTAAAAGCCTTTACCCGCGGAGTTTAAGTGATTAAACCGCTTAAGAGTTTAAGAATCACTGATTACAAATTCATTGCAAAAATGTATAAAAATAAATAAGTTAAAGACAGTGGCGGCTGAGACAGGGAGGCGCTGAGACAGGGACCTCCTAAAAATTTTTAGTAAAAAAGCTAAATTTAATACTTTATTTATACTTCTTTAAAATTGCATTAAAGTAGCTAGATATATCTGCATATTTTTATTTTTATTATTTCTTATTCAAAGATTTTTCATATAAATGTTAGATTAAAAAAAGTTAAATCAAGACAACAACGCTCGGAAAGACACACCACGGAGTGTCCCAAGATACAGCGTTGCCACATGCAATATCTAATGTTCTTATCTACATATGTAGCAAAAATTTAGTAGAACGGCAACAGCGGCGAAGGTTAGTGTTGTATGTATTAGTGAATTACGGCCGGTGTCCCGTAGCTTAGTTCGGTCGTTGTGATTTGTGACAAGTACTTAAACGTAAAAATGAATCGAATGAAGCACGTTAGTTTTATTAAAATATACTGTATAATTTAATAAAACTAACGTGCTTAGCTATGAAACAAAATTATTAATAAAAAATCAGCTGTGGCCACCACAGGACCGACCGCCATTATAAAGTACTTGTATAAAATATATTCTAGCAACAGAGTAGAAATAACTTGACCTAATATTTTCTAACATAGATATTATTTATCATGACCATGGAAACGTTACATATAAGTATGAAAATTTGAGACTTTTTATACAAAATTTTCGAAATTTTTCGTTTCATCAAAAAACATCTCAAATAAAAGTTATTAGTTATTGCATTTATAGTAACTTTTGTTATATAAATTTTTTCGAAATATTTTTCTGTTGCTAAGTATTCGCAAAAATCTTAAAATCGACACGAGTGAACTCCCATTTGTATCAACCGATTTTTACCGTTTTAAGTTGATCAACTCGTGCCATTGAGGGCAGACGCTTAAATATGAAGTTTCATAAAAATCCTTTTAGCCGAATTTGCTCTACACGTGTACACAGACAGACAGGTGGACGGACGGACAGACGGACGGACAGACGGACGGACAGATGGACAGACGGACGGACAGACGGACGGACAGATGTACAGACGGACGGACAGACAGACCGACAGACATCATGCTAAAAATAGTCAAAACGTTATGTAGGGACCTCAATTCGTGGAGATTCATCGAAATCTCGAAATTGGTATGATCACAATACCTCCCTTATAGATGTTGGCGGTCGGTAAAAATATGGGTCCTCATCGGCCAAAATTGAATATTTCCCAAGAGGATAAAAATGAAAATAGAACATTTAATAGAAAGTTTAGTGAAAAACAATGTTTAAATACAAGTTGGTTGTGTGGATGTTATAAATAAAATGTTTTTTTTTTGTTTCGTGTGTTTGATTTGCTCATCAGACGCATATGAAATAAAGACAGTAAATAGTGTTAAAGATATTAAACATTTCAAAGATAAAGTTCTTAAAAATAATGTGTCTCATAAACATATGCATTATTCGGTCAAATTTGCCATGCTGGGATCGGTAAATATACGATTTCAACTTGATACTGCGTATAAAGGTTCAATTAAAGAACATAACGAAAATGTTAAATCTAATATTTAAATACATGTGAATATGTGTAGGTATCTGCTTAATTAATAACCAAATATGTTATGTTTCTGACTACAAAGCATTGTCTTAATAATATTGCAATTTTATTATTAATAATAATAATAATAATAATAGAAGTAATAACTACAAAAATGATAATAAAAATATTGACCATAAATCTTAATAAAAGTGCCAGATTTGTCAGTTTTTCTAGTTGCACAACATATTTTCAGGTATTTTTTATTTATTTACCTTTTTCTCCTATAACTATATTTTAATAGATATATATGGGAAAAAAAGTGTCCCCCCAAATATTTTACTCACCAGCCGCTACTGGTTAAAGAGTTATTGTAAGGCAAAAATGTCCTAAATTACCGTGCATATCTTTTAGACCAGGTGTATTCCATATCGTAGGTAAAATTATCTTCTACTGATATATCAGATTTAAAAATATCAGTTACTATGTAAGTCATTTTTCTAAAAATTAAATGTCATTAATATTTGAGATATTTATTTGGAATTATTATTGGCGTATTTATTCTTGGTCTCTAACACTTTTGATCTCCTTCAGTTTAATGTTTTTCTTAAACTAGATTATAAATCCATATATTTGTTTTCTTTCAAATTCTAAGTATTATTCGCTTTACAATAATAGAAACGTATTTCATAGATCAGTATGTTCTTACTTATATGTTCAATTAAAGTATTTAATTATAAATTAGTGTATAATAAAAACAGATTTTAATTTGTAGTGCGCGCTGGTGTAATTTGCGTGCATTACGACAATATTACAAAAAAAAGATGATTATGTTTATTTAGTAAATAATAAAATAGAACAATAAATACTTGTTGTTATTAAACGGAATAAATGTTGTCTTAAACTTTATTTAACATCAGTCCATAGAATGCATATCCCAATATATTTATATATTTTATATACGTATATATAATAATAATAATAATAAATTATATATATTTATATATATATATATATATATATATATATATATATATATATATATATATATATATATACATATTGCTTTGTAACAAAGTCTTCATTAAATTAATAAGAAATATGTTAATAAATGGCTTCATTTTTCCCAATTTCGAAAACGTATTTCACTACTAAACATGATTTATTCTTGTTTGTATATATATATATATATATATATATATGTAACAGGGACCCCAAGAACATATTCACGAAAATGGCGGCGAATTTTGAGGCTTCACCATTGCGCCCAGAGCGTCAGTTGGGTCGCCTTAATATGACCCAAAATTATTATTTGTATTTAATATAATGGTTGGTCTTTATTGGATATTTAACGCAGGGGTCTCTTTCAAATCCTTCTGCATATTCATTTCACAGCCGTTTCCTCGGGAGGACATCTGAAGGCAGCTTTTTAGCAACAATTAAATTATATCTTAATTTTAAAATCTAACTAATAACACTAATATCTTTAAATTTATGTATTTTATCTTTGTAATCTAATCACTTTCTTAAGAAATTGTGAAATTCATACTTCAATGTATAATCTTATAAAGATTTGTTTAACAACAGTTTTTATCTGTTTGACGAGTAGACGATATATTAAATTTTGAAATAATGTATTCTCTAATTATTGTATTATTTTTTATTGTATTAAGTGTGGGTACATATTCAACTGCTAATACTCATGTATTGCAGAAAAGGTAGGTAAACTTCAATTAATCTAGAATATACACGTTTTTACATTAATTCGTTTTAATATGACCTCGTTTTAATATGTCACTTGAGAAGTAGTTTTAAAATGTATAATTTGGTGTCTTTTAAATTCATTTTTAGGGTTGGTACATATGACCACAAAAAAAAAACCTTATAACATCACTCATATGTCTGTTTGTCTGAGATTCACACAAAAACAACTAGACATATTTTCATGAAATTTGGTTAAGTTTTATTGTGATGAAATTTTTGCAAATTATTTGTATCAAAAAATATTCTTAGATATCCAGCATTCTGTACATTTCTTACACTTATTAATTACTTATAGAATTCTGAAATGTGTGCAAATTCACACTTCACATCAATATTTATTATTTATTTGCACAAAAAAAAAAAAAATTACATTCAATCTCCAACGATAATAGTTAAAAGCAGGGGCGGCTCATGGAAACCTCTAATGAAGGTGCTGTAACCAGTAGCGAGTTTCAAATCCCCCTCCCACAATTATATACTCCGCAACATAAATATAGATACATTTTTAGAACTAGAAAATACGCAATGTTTTGACCAAGAATAAGATGGAACAGAACGCCCAGTGGAACAGACAAGCAGACACGTACAATACGTTTTGCCTGCCTTTGATAACGATGTTATAGTTACAGGGCGATCATTCAGAAACATTTAGTTATCAAACTTATTTCCAAGGACATGTATACATAGGCGTACATTCTATATTACCTTATACGAATTGATTATTAAATGAATAATATTTTTCTCTACACGCCAATGAGTTGATAACAGGTATTAAGTTAGGAACTAATATTTTCGTTGTTTCACGGGTGAGTTCGGGCAAACGAAGTAATCTGATTGGTTCTTTATTATATTGGGATTTTCAGCTGTGGATTAGAATACAGTTTTGATATTTTTAAACTCATTGTTTACTGTTATGTAACTGACAAGAAATTATGATCGCACGGTATATTAGACGTATTTATATTAAGTTTTATACATATTTTCTTTTTATAAAAAGTACGACTGTACTTAACATCCTACATTTAACAGGATATTTTTTTTTTTCAAGACATTTATTTTTGTTATTTCTATTTTAAAATCCGCAGGAGGCGAGGTACTCACTTAATGAAATACAGCTTTAACGAACTATTTTTTAAATCTAATTTTATACAACCAATATCCATCTGTTACCTTAGTTAACAAATGCTCATTTTAACGAAATATTTTGTAAATCTTTTAAACAACAAAAACTGTTAAAAAGTATTATTTTTACGAGTGTACCCTGTGTCTTATGTTTACGTCTACAGATATTAGAGAGATATTGCAACCTCTGTTCTACTGATCTTTTAATAAAGTTTTCCTTTATTTGACATGTGCGCATGCGCAGTTGATATATCCTTAATTTCTTTCTTTTATTAAAATACAGGCTACCTTTATTTAATTTAAATAACGGCAAAGCATTTTTATTTAAAGCGCCTTAATTTTGACAGGTCTTGTCAATTTAACCTCAAAATTAACTCAGAATTAACGGAGTAAATTCGAACATAAAATTTGTTGAGTTTTCTTGTGAGTAATGATGCAAGTTAAAGATAAAAAACGTTTACGATTTAAATAAGAGGACGATGTTATTCTTCTCCGAGAAATTGTGTCACGAAACCCTTTTGCGAATGGTTGTGCAGTGTGGGAAGAAGTTAAAAATAGTCTGCTGCAGTTAACTCATATAAGGGTTGCAATTAACTTCTATATTCATTACGATTTCGATCTATCAATTTGGCATATTTGTCAAAATAAAATATGAAGCAAGAGCACCGTTGCAATAACACTCTTTAAAACATTATGCAAAATTTTAATACAGGATACTTTATTAGGGGTTTCTTTTAATAAAGTCAGATTTTTTTCACTTTGCAATATCTCTCTATTAAGATAGGTGCGTATTCTTTAGGAGCGTATTCTTTATTTAAGCTAAATCTACATGACACTTCTACTGACATCCATGTTGCCTAGTAAGTTAGTTAGTTAGTTAAAATTTTTGGCGCACAGCAACAAAGGCTATTTGCGCCTAACGCAGCCCATTTAAATGACTAGACCAAATAATAAAAACAATATATTCGACAATAAATAAATAGATAAAATTATTAAAAAATACGCATACTCAATAAAAGAAATCTTGCACTGACAAACACAAATAAATAATATAAAAAGTCTGTTCGAAAATATGAACAGACTCAGGGTGATGGTAAGAGGCTGTAAAGGGGCCAATTACCATCGAATATCACAGTCAATAACTAGAAACACATTAAAATAAGGTGCAAGACTTCACACATAAAACAATAAGTTCGATTCTCTCAGGAAGAGTATCAGCCTGTCCATGAGTACCCTGTCGTCACCTAAAGCAACTGACAGGTCATAGCACAGGCCTAGCCTCTCCCTGACATCCTCGAACTGTACACACTCAGTTAAAAAGTGTAACACAGACAAATCTGTGTTACACGTCTCACAGATAGGGGACTCTTCACCTCGAAGGAGGTGCCCATGGGTCCACCAACAGTGACCTATACGGAGGCGTGTGATGGCGGTTTCCTCCCTGCGGTTAATCCTGCAAGAAGAACCCCATGGTTTAACGTCTCCCTTAATCTGTCGTAACTTAACGTTCTGTGTGCGGCTCCACTCATGTTGCCACATGTCTAAAACCAGATGTTTCAGATGACTCTTTGCGTCATCTGGAAAAACGAAACTCACATCAATCATAGGTCTGTGAGAGGCGGCTTTTGCAGCTGCATCTGCCGCTTCGTTGCCTTTAATACCAACATGTCCCGGTATCCAAAACAGCTCTACCCTCACATTCTGAGCATTCAGATTGTAGAGTAGCAACCGGATCTTTAGTACAAGAGGATGCACTGGATCTGGATCTTGGATACTGTTCAGAGCGCTCAGCGAGTCCGTCAAGATAACACTTGACCGACTTTGCTCTGACGAAACAAAACACAGGGCCTTGGAAATAGCGTACAGCTCAGCAGTGTATACACTCGTTATGGAGTGCAGACGGTACTGAAACTGTTGGCGTGGATTCAAAACAACGAACGCACACCCAACCCTGGTTCCGGATTTTGATCCGTCAGTAAAAATGACAGTATCCTCGAACCTAGGGACCAGTGTTCTTTGTAACTCATGTTGGTATTCGATAGGCAACGTAGTATCTTTATCAAACCTAGTTAATGTGAGGTTCACAAGGGGACGTGGTAGCGTCCATGGTGGAACAGCACACAAAACGAAACTTGCCATTTCAGGCATATTAAAATCAATATCGCCCAAAATGTCGAAAGTCCTCAGACCAAAAGGCCTATTGGCTCTTGGTTTTCTGTCATAAATCTCTGTATGCCTATTTTGTAGAATAGGGTCATACGCGAGATGATCTGGCTTGGCACTAAGTGCAGCCATATATCGCAGAGATAGAATTTTACGACGATTGTACAGTGACGGTTCGCCTGCTTCACACAGCAGGCTTAGTATTGGGCTGGTGCGAAATGCACCAGTGGCCAATCTAACCCCAGTGTGATGTACAGTGTCAAGAATTCGTATCTCTTGGTGTTTAGCTGACCCATAAGCTAGACATCCATAGTCCAGCTTAGAGCGCACTAAGGAACGATATAAACGCAACATGACAGTGCGGTCTGCACCCCATGTCTTGTGACTGAGGACCCGCAACAAATTGAGCAACTTTTGGCATTTTTTCTTGACGGACAAAAAATGTGCCCGCCAAGTTAGACGACTGTCAAAAACGAGACCCAGAAATCTGGCAGTATCGGTAAATGGTAACTGTGCTCCATTTAGCGTGAGTGTAGGGTTGGGATGGACACCCCTTTTCCTACAAAAATGGACACACACAGTTTTGCTGGTCGAGAATTTGAAGCCATTTTCGTTTGCCCATGTATCGAGACGATTGATGGTCAGCTGGAGCTGACGTTCGATTGTACTAGTCTTTTGTCCGGCGACAAAGATACCAATGTCGTCGACAAATATCGAACTCTGTACAGGCAATCGAATACATGAAGCTGCACCGTTAATGGCGATCAAAAATAGCGTAACGCTCAGTATGGAGCCCTGTGGGACCCCATTGTCCAGTGCAAATATTTGTGACAGGGTATTTCCGATCCGCACCCTGAAGCGCCGGTTCGACATGAAGTCTTTTATAAAGAACATCAAGCGTCCCCGGAGACCCCAGGAATGCAGAGTACGGAGAATCCCAAAAATCCATGCAGTGTCATAGGCTTTCTCAATATCGAAAAACACAGCTACCAGGTGTTTGTTTTCAACGAAAGCATTCCTGATAGCTGTCTCTAGTCTGACCAGATGATCTGCTGTTGAGCGGTGACGGCGAAAGCCGCACTGTGTGTTGGCCAGCAAGTCGTTTGATTCTAAAAACCAAATCAGACGCTTGCTGATCATTCGCTCCATGAGCTTGCAGAGACAACTGGTCAGTGATATTGGTCTATAGCTAGAGGGCAAGTGTTTATCTTTCCCGACTTTGGGGATAGGAATTATATGAGATTCCTTCCACTTGGTCGGGCACTTGCCCTCAGTCCATATCCTATTATAGACATTCAAAAGCCTAGACTTAGATGATTCTGGAAGATTTCGGATCATACGATAATGTATCGCATCTGGACCAGGAGAGCTATCCTTACACTTTGACATCGCGCTATCTAGCTCTTCACGAGAGAAAAGCAGGTTGTATACCTCGTCATTCCTAGAAAAGAAATTTAAAGGTATAGATTCGAGGCCTGCTTTACGAGTTAGAAACTCGGGTGGATAATGTTCAAAGCTAGAATTGAACGCAAAATTAGATGCCAAAGTGTTAGCAATTTCGACCGCTGAGGTAACTACGTTACCATTTACCGATAGACCAGCAATGGCTGTAGCTGTATTTAGACCGGAGATTTTCCGGACCTTCTCCCAAACTTTGGCCACTGGAGTGGCAACTGTAACGGTGCATACGTATTTGCGCCATGATTCGCGCTTGCTTTCTTTCACAATCCTCTTAGCACGAGCTTTCGCTCGTTGGAAGGCTATCATGTTTTCCTCTGTTGGACAACGACGGAATGTATTGAAGAGGTGTCTCCTTTCACGTAGCGCTAAGTCGCATTCCTCGTTCCACCAGGGAACGGGAACTCGACGGGGCTGAGTGGATGACAGCGGTATTCTGCTTTCAGCCGCGCTCGTGATGGAATCCGTGAAATGATTCACCTCTTCGTCTACGCTCAAGTTCGGAATATCCTCGTGAGAGAATGATTCTGCGAACTTGGTCCAATCTGCTTTCCGAAGAACCCACTGTGGCCAGCGGGATTCGGTAACAGTATTGAACAGAGGCCTTAAGAGGATTGGAAAGTGATCACTACCGCACAGGTCGTGATGCACGTCCCATTTGAACAACGGAGCGATGGCTCCTGAAACGACGCTAAGATCTATGGCACTGAATGTACCCGTTGCTGCACAGAAGTGCGTGGGTCTGCCGTCGTTCAAAAAGCTCAAACTCAAATCGTTCAACATATTCTCCAGGTGACGTCCCCGTCGATCGTTCCGCACCGATCCCCAACACACATTGTAGGCGTTAAAATCGCCTAGTAGTATGAAGGGTGGTGGGAGCTGATCGACGATGTTCACGACATCTCGGATGTCAGTTCGAACACCAGGGGGAAGGTAGATAGAACAAATCGTCACCTGGAGGGGAAGTGCAACACGAACTGCTACGACCTGCAACTCAGTGTCAATGTCTACAGGATCGTGGTACAATGTGTCTCTAACGAAAATTGCCACGCCGTCACATTGTTGCCTAGTAACCTATATTTATCACATATAACATCCCCTTTTTTCTGTCTTTAAGAAAATGTTATAAGTGACACAAATAAATAAATAAATTCACTTCATTATAAAGTCTATATATTTTATTGGTGTTTTTCCTTCTCTTGCAGATCGTCTTACTGTTCGTTTCTGCATGTCTTTCTTTCTTCTGGTTTTCCTTCGCTATTAACGTTTTTTGCAGGTTTATCTGCCTTTTTTATTTCATTTTCTTTTAGATGTTCTTCTGGTCTATTATATCGAATGTGTACTATATTTCTTCTATACGTACCATCTTCATTTTCTACTTCGAATGATCTTTTGTCAAATTTTTTCTTGACTTTTCCTTGTTTCCAGTAATTTTTGTTATTTTTCTTAAACCATATGTTGTCATTAGTATTAGGTTCGTTTATATTTTTGGTTTTTCTGTTGTAGTACTTTTCTTGAATGATTCTTTGCTTTCTAATTCTGTCTGGTACGTTTCTTTGTATTTCTGTTCTAAATTTACTTTCTTTAATAGGTACATTGCATCTTAATCTTCGAGAAAACATTCTCTGAGCAGAACTCAGATTTATTTTGTTTGGAGTATTTCTCAGTATGAGCAACATTTGATAAATATCTTCTTTTTTCTCGTATGCTTTTTTCAAACTGTCTACAGATATTAAGATAGGTGCGTATTCTTTAGGAGCGTATTCTTTATTTAAGCTAAATCTACATGACACTTCTACTGACATCCATGTTGCCTAGTAACCTACATTTATCACATATAACACCCTGGTTAACGAATTCTTCTTGAAATATACTATTTGTATATAGTCGGATTGCTGATAGGTGACTGTTCGTTGCTACAAGTATCGATATTCAATACTATATGCTTTCTCTGTCTATATCATTATAATTATTTGCATACCCATAGTAACGTATAGTGACGCAAGTTGACAACTAACTTTCCAAATTATTTGAATAAAAAACAAAACATTAGAAAGAAATGGCAAGATTCGTAGATATCTTTACTAATTAGAGCGCGAAAATAAATTTACAGCAGTACTCAAACAAACAAAATTATTAATTTTAAGGTTATAATTATAAATAAGGAAAAATTTATAATCATACGTAAATTTTGGATTATAATTTGTTGTTTATTCCAGCAGATTTAAAATTAAAGTTTGTGAATTTAATAATTGGCCGCAAGCCGCATTTTAATTAATATTTATTACCAGACACTGACAGTTAACACAAATAACAAAAAACATTTTTAAAATCGCTGAAAAATGGTAACTAGATTATTATATGAATGCATTACTTGATACATACATGTAACAGTCACCTATCAGCAATCCGACTATATCTACTGTTTAAAAAAAATATACATATATACAACAAATATCCATCTTTATGTTCGTCAGGGGTACGTTCGGTAACCCTATCCGGCTAGTATCTAACCGTTCGAAAAGTTAGTGAGTACAACAACGACTTTGTTCGAAAACTAGCCAAGCTCGTCACCGACAATAACTTTTGTAACTACGAAAAATGATCGTGAACTTTTACTCGTCATGCGCATTAGCGTATTAACCTATCAGCTGTTGGCTTCTTTAAAAAAAATACACGGTTACAACGATATTTATTTTCTTTTTTTTATACAAAGGTTTTTAAAAATGGAAAATAAAGTTGAATTACTAATAAAACTAAATGACACTGATTATACCAACATTTAGTATAAGCTTCAAATGCTGTAGGTGTTATCCTGCAATGACTTTGAAACTCTCGTGTATTATAATTTGAGACAACGGATTCAAGATATTCTAAAATCCGTGTTGGTGTGGATTTTTCTTTTTTTAAATATCGCTTAACAATATCCAGTAAATTAGATTCTTCATCATGTTCATCTTCTGATTCACTTTCATAAATATTTTATAGTATTATAGTAGAATTTAAGTTAATTACGCATTAAATTGCCTTAAATTGTTTGCCATTTTAATAAAATGATAGATATTGACAGTTAATAAAACTGTTTAGGTTATATTAAACTTCTAGGGTTCGAAAACCGTCGATGCTCACCGAACTAACGATCGTGAACGTTAGTCACTATAGTTAGGGTTTCCGAACGTACCCCAGTATTAGAGGTCTACACGGGCTCGGGTGTGGCCCGTGGCAAGGCCCGACCCGGCCCGAGGGCCGGTTCGGACCGACTGACATGTATTTTATTCGGGCTCGGGCCGGATAAGAACAATAATACCTTTAAGGCCCGGTATTTCCACCTTACTGTTACCTATAAGAATAACTATCAATGGGATAATATTATCCGCTTGATATTCATTAGGATAAATTGCTTTCTGTATTTCCAACTCTAGTTATCCCGTAGATAGGTATTCTGATTAATAATAATATTTTCGAATGTTTTTTTTATGTTGGTATTAGTAGCGTTATCCTAAACAGAGAGAGAGAGAGAGAGAGAGAGAGAGAGAGAGAGAGAGAGAGAGAGAGAGAGAGAGAGAGAGAGAGAGAGAGAGAGAGAGAGAGAGAGAGAGAGAGAGAGAGAGAGAGAGAAAGACATATACGCACGAATAAAAGAGAGATAGATACAACTTGTCAAAATAAATGACAACTGACAAAATTTTGTACAGAAAAATGTGCGATAAACGCCCAAGAAGCGATAAATTTCAATATTTCCGAAACAAGGAAACTTGTAAATCTTGTGTTAAAATGTAAAAATGTTATAGAAAATAAAGCTACTGCTGTAAATCTAAAAGATAAGGGCCTGGGAAAAAAAAATGTATAATCTGTCTCAATTTGTAATACGAAACTAGATCTGGTTACTTTAGTGACTGTTGTGGTGTAAATAGACTTTTGTAGAATCATGTGAACTTGTAAATCTGGCTTTTAAAAATATGGTTAAGTTTCATTATATTGAGGTTATTACTAAATTGACATGTCAAAATTGTGATTGATATGTCAAATATTTTGAATGTATATATTAATATTTATTTTCGTATTATTAGTTTTCGTATTATTACCTCTTCCCATGTTCGTCGGTCTTAAATTTTCTACACCTTCATTTAAAATTTGTCTTATAATCTGTCTCAATTTAAAAAAAAAATATTAATTTTTTGAATGTAAATCCCAAATTTTTCTCTGCAAATCTTTCCGAAACATGTAGTCTGTGGTTCTATCTGTTTTCTTATTATTACCTCTTCCCATGTTCGTCGGTCATAAATTTTCTGCACCTTCATTTAAAATTTTTCTTACTTCTCCTTCAGAAATCTAAAGAAATTGAAATGGGTAAATTATTTTATATTTCACAACAAAAAGGACACCAAGATTTACTGAAAAAATATCTGCCACAAGGTCTATAATTTCGCTTCTTTTTAATTTGGTTCCATTTTTTTCTAAAAAATTTCCATAAGCTTTATATATCTGTTTTTTTGTATATTTAACTAATTGTTGTCTCTTATGCATATTTTCTGATGTTATGTTCTTATTTTGGTTGTATAAAAATACTTTTCAATTAAAAAAATAAATTGACATATAATTTAATGTCAAATATGAATTGTCAAATGTTAATTTAAGATGATATTTAAATAGACAACATAAAAATTAAATTTTTCCTCTTAGTTTCGTATTACAAATTGAGACAGATAATACTTCTCCTTCAGAAATCTAAAGAAATTGAAATGGGTAAATTATTTTATATTTCACAACAAAAAGGACACCAAAATTTACTGAAAAAATATCTACAACAAGGTCTATAATTTCGCTTCTTTTTAATTTTGTTCAATTTTTTTCTATAAGCGTTATATATGTGTTTTTTTGTATATTTATCTAATTGTTGTCTCTTATGCATATTTTCTGATTTTGATTAGATGAGTTACGTCCGTAAGTTAGTAATTATAGTTGAAGGTAATGGGATTCGGACCAGTCAGAAAACAAAAACAAATTTATTAACTTCGCTAACGTTTCGATTTAATTTAAATCTTCATCAGAGCTACAAAGATTTATATTCTATATATCTTTGTAGCTCAACCTTCAACTATAATATTTTCTGATGTTATGTTCTTATTTTGGTTGTATAAAAATACTTTTTAATTAAAAAAATAAATTGACATATAATTTAATGTCAAATATGAATTGTCAAATGTTTTGAAAGGTGCCATTTCAGCAGTACCACCCTAAGATGATATTTTAAATAGACAACATAAAAAAATGAAATTTTCCTCTTAGTTTCATATTACAAATTGAGACAGATA
>CAXASN010000027.1:0-19271 GCA_963971575.1 Liopterus haemorrhoidalis
GAGGAGGAAAAGAGGTCCAAGTATATGGACCTCTTGTCCGAGCTTAGAAAGCTGTATCCCGGGTATAAAGTTAAGCTTGTAGTCCTGATAGTTGGTGTTTTGGGTGGCATGAAAGCCTCCTATCGAAGGGAAATCGAGTCCATCCCCGCCTCTAGATCTTCTGCCAACTCTTTGATCTGCAGGATGCAGAAAGCAGTGCTGCTCGGGTCGCTCCGCATTGTGCGAGCACTGGATCTGGCGTAATTTCCGCGGCTGCATATCGCCAGGGTTTGGGATGCAGTCGTGTGTATTTAGCTCCACTAGTCTCTAGTATGACGCGGCTCAAAAGGTTGCTGAAGTTTGAGATTAGTGGACGCTTGTCAAGACCTGACAAACCCCATAATAATAATAATAACAATTAGACATTGTGTTTCTTTAACGAGAGCTCTATCCTTATCCTTTTGGAAATATATCTTCCAGAATTTAAGACAGGTAGAAGCGAGGTGACTGGCACCTTTATAGAAATTCAGGCCGCACTTAGGTGAGTGGTAGTTTACAGGATAAACATGCATAGTCACATCTTGCTCTAGACTAGGCTGGCGGCCTTCTACTTTGTTCTGGACAGCTGATAACTGTTGGAAGGTCGCTTCACAACCGTTACGAGATAAATATTTTTCCAATTTAGATTTTAGCGACCGACAGGAATACTGATCGGGACGTTGGTATATGCTAAATATATAACGCTGGAGTCTGGCCGTAATATACCTTATAACACTTTGTATTGTAATGATCTGTATAGCGTAGATCCTGAGATAAACTCAGGAAAACCGTGTTATCGTGTGGACTGTAATGTTGGACTGTGAGCTGTGGTAGTTCGGGTAAAATGGGTTTAAATACGGGTAGAAGTGTAAAAAAAAGACTTACCTTTTAATGCTGAAGTGTTGCGTAGAAAAGGTCCTCATGAAGCTTGCTGCTGCACAAAGGGGCTGTAGAAATGATAGTTAAGAAACGCAATACCGTCCTTCAACACAAAACTCCCGTTCGCGTAATCAAAAATTATATTTATTAGTTTCGTGTTGTCCTGTGCATAAATTTCGTGGTATTGATTGAGGGTGCAGACGTGCGGCGGTAAGACTAGCTGAGTGGAAGTGGAACGACATGATTGGTGCGCGTTTTTCGAGAAGCAATGAGTCAGTGCAGTTCTGAAATGTACTTGGAATGTATCTTTGTAATCGGTCCGTGGATATTAAATCGAGGCCTTCTTTGACTAGCTTTTACAAGCTTTGCCAATTTTAGAATTAACATTTTTATTACGTAATAATTTATTCTCATTGATAGCACTTGTTCAGTATTGTTCATAATTATGTTATTATTAGTGCATAAATGTATATGTATTATAGAGTGCCGTGAAAAGAAAGGCAATTGTAGTAGAATGTAAACAATATGATATATATGTGTAATTTTTCAACAAGTTAATAAATCTTTATAATATGTCACATCAAGAGATAAGTTAACCATAAAATACAGTCCACTAATCCCAAATAGCACTCTTATAACAATTACTATTATTACTCTTCAATAAATTAATATAAACATAAATTTGAATTTTCTAAATTATTTTGTGATACTGGTTTTGACTTGTTTAAACCATTTAAAACAAGAAAGTTGAACAACGTATTTTGGGAACCACTGGTCGAAGCAAAAAATGGTTTCACTTACTGATATGCTCTTCTATAATGGCAATTGATATCTATTTAATCAACTCTGTAGGACTTATAGTTCTCGAGATAGCAATAGTAAACAAATAAAAATGAAAATCCTATATACTGCGCAAAGAGATATAAAAAGCAAAGAAATATAGATTTACATTTTCTTCACCTTTAAGACAGAGACACAATATCCTTGTATTCCCTAATTTATATAATTCTCTTTAAAAATATACTCTATTCATCAAATTTTCCTTGCTGTTTAAAAAACACATGCTGTTCAAGAATTTAATTAAGTCTACAAATGCTTTCCTCGGTCATAGTTAATTTTCAGGCACCCCGTACGCAGCTTTGTCCCTAAATTTCTTGGAAGGGTTGGAAGCATAAGTTACCCAAGGGGTATCTTTATAACCTAGACAAAGGGTGGCATAGATTACTCTACTGCATTTAAATTACTCTTTAATTTTTAATGCTCATATGAAAATATGAATTGCCCTGATATATACAAAATTAGATTATAGCTAGATATATGCAATGTTATTTTAATGAATCATATATAAGCTAACACTGGTTTCTATAGTTAATCGGCCGAAATATTGCAGCGAATAAGACTGAGCTGGGCTGCTTTTTAGGCCAGGCAACGAAAAACAAATAAAAAAAATTATTCGGAAAAAGTTTTGAAATTTGGTATGGAAGTTTGAGCTTACTATTGAAATTCTTGGAAAATTCAAGGTCAGGAAACGCCGGCGTTTTGGAAGAAGTGCGCACCAAACGTTTTTTTTTTTTGTGTATAATTCCTTATTGTTTGTCAACTTTATGAAAAACATAGTAGTTACTGTTGTCTTGTATCGCGGGTTTAATAAGTGTAGATAATTAAGAAAAACACTTTATTTATAAGTTTGACATAACATTTATTTATCATCATGATTAATTCATTTTCATGACAACTATCTTAGCAACTCGTTGCTAAGATACGGTGTCGAGATAGATCCTAACAGTTACAATTTTTTTTACAAAAAGTTATCATTTATTTTTTTGTGAAACTAATACGACACAGATAAACAACATCGATTAATAGTTTACACACTACAGGTTTTGAGGCAACGGAATCCAAATTTAAAGGTCCAATCCATGGGCTATCCAGTTCATTTTCAGAATTCTGTAAAGAAATACTTTTATTATAATAAAGTTTTGTTTATTTTATATACACTTTTATATGCTCACTCCATGTGTTACTGCACAGCTTTTTCTCAGCCTTACTATTATCCCCAGTAGTCCACATTGCCCACATGAAGAAAATTCAGCAAATCGACACTCTCCGCACGGGGAAATGGTCTCGAGCCTATTTATGCCCCTTCTTCATTTTCACTCCATCATCGAATATGCTTGGTCCATTTAGGCATAACATTTGTTACAAATTGTTATAATATTGGTCCCCACTCATCCACATATGGAGGGCTCAGAAGACAGTGTAAGTCAAATTTTTCCTGAAAATGAGTTATATAGTTCAATAAGCTTTTTTTTTGTTAAAACTTTCAGTTGACAAAGAAATCTCGTACTTATGTTTATTTGTACGTTATCTATCAATAAAAAATTACTTCTGTATCCTATACAAGCACCGGTATTTTTTAGATTAAAACTTAATTATCTCATTATCAATGTTTATTGACTTACACTGATTGGCTTCTGAACCCTCCATATATCTGCACAGTCGGTTGTGCATTTGCAAAAAATAAAGTTCTCTAAAGCCTCAGGTACAATGGATTCCATTGTTGTAATTGGATCAAGGTAACTCGTTTCCAGCCCACATGATTCCGGGGGATGATTAATTCCTTGCCACTTTCAAGTTTTAATTTAGCCAAATCATCTTCGACGCACAATTTTGTTAGATGATTAAATCACTCTTGGCTAGCTGTGCTTCTTTGCCTTGTTTTCAATGAATTTTCCAGTTTGAATGATCTTCAACTGATAGACCGGGAGCTCATGACATTTTTGGTCTCCGATTTCATACAGCATGCCTTTTGGAGGAGAGAATATTTACCCTGTGACAACAAAAAAGGGATGGTACTAAACCCCTGCACGCTTTCCGGTCATAGGGAAAATTGCATTTCCACTTGCACAAAATTTTTGTGATTTTATTTGATTTAATATTCCTTGCCCTTTTGTCAAAAGAAAGTTAAAGTCTTTTAATTATAGGCATGCTGTATGAAAACGCGGAAAATCTAATTTTTTTTATTACAAGATCACATGACCGTTTGAGCCCTTTGGGACCCTCCGAATCGCATGCATATATTTTCACCGCGAAGCAGGCATGGGTCCACCAACAATGGCCTATATGAAGGCGTGTCATGGCGGTTTCCTTCCAGCGGTTAACCCTGCAGGAAGAATCTCTCCATAGTTTAACGTCTACCTCAGTCTGTCTCAACTTCACATTTTGTATGCTGTTCAAATAATCTTGCATTTTGGTGAACACCAAAAAGTTTTACAAAACTTTTTACGTTATCTGGAAATATGAAACTCACATCAGTCATAGGCTTGCGGGAGGCGGATTTCGCAGCTACATCAGCCGCTTCATTACCTATAAAACCAACATGTCTCGGTATCCAAAATAGCTCTACCTCCATATTCTGAGCATTCAGATTGTAAAGTAGCATTTTATCTTTTATTTATATTAAATCAGTTTGAATAATTAGATCAGTAGAGCACAAATGTTATGCACCGAATGCATTTTTTCCGATGGAAATTTTTAAACGTACCTCATGTCATATCAGGTGTTTCTGTAAAGTAAATCCATAACACAGCAAACCTATACAAGCAATGCTTTTATCAGGGACTAAAAACGAAACGAAAATGAAATAAGTTATTGAAACAAATTTTTAAAACAACGTAATCGAAACAATATCATATATTTTTAAAGACCAAAAAAATGCTCACGTGTTCCAGTGCTTTCCAATCAGTGTATGGCGACGCCTTAGTGTGTCACACTCAGTAGTAAGTGTGTAACGAAGTTTATGGGTTAAATTATATTAGGTCGTCGAGGATGAAATTTGTAGAAAAAAAAGGCAAATTGGTTGATAATTTACAATTATAAGGAATTATTTTATTCATCAAAGTATGCACCCACATTGTCTATACACTTTTGCCATTTAACCGGCATGTTGTTCAAGCCGGTGGTATAAAATCCTCACGGACGAGAGTCAATGAATTCTTGGAAGGCCAGTTTTACAGCATTGTCGGAATTAAACTGTTTTCCTATTAAAAAGTTGTCCAAATTGCGGAAGAAGTGGTAGTCAGTGGGGTATGGAGGATGATGAAGTTCCAACTCCAATTCCTGTAGTTTTGCCACAGTCATTTGTGCAGTGTGTGGTCTAGCGTTATCATGCAATAAGATAGGAGTCGATCTGTTGACCAGTTTAGGCTGTTTTTCTTTAAATTTTTGTATCATTTCGTCCAGTTGGTTGCAGTATATTTCTGCTGTGATCGATGAGAAAGTTTTTTTTTTTTTGTTTTTAAGCTTTCTGTACGAAATTTGGCGAACCAATTTGATATTATCTGCTGCGTAGTAACACTAGAGCCAAATACACTATTAATGTTTCGCGCGGTCTGCGATGCCGTAGTGCCACGTAAGAACTCATACTTCATAATAGTGCGAATTTCCAACCGTTCCATTTTTAACAAAATTAATTTTTAAAATAAGTTTTTGATATTTTTTAGTGCATACAATGATTTCTTTAAACAGGCGAGATGTGTAACTTTCCAAAAAAACAGGACGGAAAAATATTAAGCCAATGTCAAATAATAAGCTGTTAAAGTTGGCAATATTATTAACTTCAAATTTCATCCTCGATGACCTGATATTATACTGCTAATTATTGTACAAATCTAAATAAAACTAAAAATGAATATTTTAGTGTATCAGAACCTTTAAAAATAATTATTAAAATTAAGTTGCCGTGGCTTCGTGGGAAGATGGTTGTCTACGGAGCACAAGGATGAGGGTTCGAATCTCCTCACTTCCTTCGCATTTTTATCTTCCGATATTATGGAGTTAGTTCCATAATATCTCAGCCTTAAGTATTTAATACTTAAAATGAGTACCTTTTTATACCGGGATAATAGGACCAGTCGAAACGTCACACTAACCACGTGGCTTGCATGTCTATGGCTGGTGGTCTCCATAGAAATGGAGAACTTACTTTATCTGCCCCAATATGCCTATCTAGGAGTCCAAAACATATTATTTTATTATTATTTTTAAAATTAAGTTATTTTTTTTATCTTTTTAATACAATTTATTTTAATATTTTCCCCGCTGTGTCACTAAGTAATAATAAATATGCCGCATAGACAAAAAGTTGTGTTAAACTATGGGATTTTTATTGTTTTCCAGGTGTCCTCAATTTGGATTTTCAGTTGGGTAATTAACTCAAATTTCATGGAATTGTTTGAAAACTTCTGTTCTTCAGAAATTGTGGCCTGATGAAATAGTAATAAGTTTTGATTTCATATTCTCCATTAAGTACTTGTTAATTATTTATGAAATTAGATTTTCATAGAAAGCGTTTTAGTTCAAGGTTCGTTGAATCTGTTCTTTGCAGCAAAGTTCAAGTTATATTAAAAAAAGATTGTGAGATTATCTTTTATGAATTTTATTTTAGTTTTTCTAAAACGTGCACTACCAAATTAGAATATTAACAACTAGAATATTAAAAAATATTTATAAGTTAAAAACAAATAATCCTTTCGTCACTACAGTGGTCGTCACTATTCTTCGCGCCACAATTTATTAAGTTTTTCAAATTTATTAATTAGTCTTAAGATGGGATCTTCGGTAGATAGTAACATATTTTTATATTATTTGTTTTTTTTTTTTAACTCTAGCTTCATAAACAGTCTTCGCGCGCTGTATTGTCGGTGGTTTTTCATATCTATTCAGTCTACGACAGGTAATTTAGTATTATACTACTAGAGGCCTCAGCCCGGCTATGCCGGGCTTCTCCCCCTACGTTGACAAAACTCGTCGTTTTGCGACTCGTTTTAATATGATAAGGCATTTTGCCGCACTTGTCGATTATATAACTCGTCGCTTCGCGACTCGTTTTTTGCCTGTCTCGTGGTTACCGAAGTGACGCACCTCGGGCACGCCCGCGGAACGTCCACGAAACGCCAACAAAAATTGTTATTATTATTATCATTAGCCTGTAACAAACAGGAAGTTCTGAGCAATTTAACGTTGAAATAATTTTTCAAATTGGTGGCACCCCGGTGAGAGTATCGTGGCACCCCGGTTGAGAAACACTGATATAGCCAATAACACTCGGGAAGTTCTTATCTATACATACAATGTTCAAAGGATTATCCAAATCGGTTAATTAATTTACGTTTGTACCATTTAAACGTAAATATAATATTTTATTTCATTATAAAGAATACATGGATTCTGAATAAAATAGTGAAAAATTAATAAAATTGTTGAATATTATTGCATAGGATTAACTATTAATTATGTCACTTGGAAATTTAGAAAAACTTTTCAGTAATACTTATAGATGTGAAATTTGCAGATTTTCGTTGTAATAATATATTGGTTGTAGTAATATTTTACGTTATTAAATTTAGTATTATGTTTAACTATTTAAAAAGGTATTTATAATTTTTAATTTTTTTGTAAATATATTATAGTCGTTTTTAATTTATATAATCACTAAAATTTCACCTATACTTGTTATATGTCAGTAATACGAACGAATTGCCTCCTAAATTTGAACTGCGGTAGTTTTTTCGATGAATACTTTTATCATAATTTTTTAGTTTGTTTTTTTTTAAATACGTCTTAAAATTTGCATTTTTACTGCAAAAAAAAAAAAAAAAAAAACAGCGGAAGACCTTCATGATGATAAAGAAACACTTTCATCCTATAATAATCACTTATATAAAGAAATAATATATTAAAATGACATCTGGGTATTTAATACTTCAAGATTTAACACAATTAAAATTACGAGATTTCTAAATATCGAATATTATTCTGTCTTATCTATCCTGCTAATACACTGTACTTTATACTTTCGTTAATATAGTTAGTAAAATAGTTAATAACATACAGTTTCCAGAATTAAAATAACGAAACTGCTTAACAGATCTATCCTCACCCTGAAAACTTATTTTAACGTATTCTACAGATAGGTTTAACATTTAAAACGTTCGAACGACCCTTAAAATATATTTTGATAACTCAAAACCGATTCTTACTTTCTTTCCCGTTTAATAGCATTTTTAACTGAAGGCAATTTTATGGTCAGCAAAAGTTTTCAAAATTTATGAACATATGTTAAAACCTTAAAAAACTGCATTATCTTTCCCAGCTCTTATGTATTTTTTACACATTTCATCAATTTTATTAATAAAATACCTTCAACTGTAGTTTTTGAATTCAGTTTTGGTCTGAAATCGTCTCCTAAATAGTAGAAATATGAATAAACATGTTTTATCGTCTGGTACAATCTATCCGTGCTGAGCAATGGTGACGATCAACGCCTCGGTTTCGAGGAAAAATGCATGATTTTTATCAATAAAAATTAGTCAGTACCCCCTGTCGAAATAAAATTAAACCTAAGCACTAAAAAATATCACCCGGATAAGACGGTGGTTCATTTTCCTCTCTCCGCGTTACCGGTAAAATAAAGATACACCAGATGTTGAATAGAACATACATACCAACATTTGTACAATATAATAGTAGATTTATAGAATACATTATATGCCGTCTTGTATATTTTATAAATATGTGCCGCGACCCGGGGATTTTTTTTATTTGGGATTTTAAAGCTCCAGGAGAAGATGGAATCCCAGCTGAATTCCTACTGCAAGAAGGCGAACATCTTTGGAGGAAAATCTATGTACTAATACTCCAGATTTGGCGGCAAGAAAGAATACTAGAAGCTTCGAAAATAGGTCTCATGATCCCCATACATAAGAAAGGCGACAGAACAGTCTGTAGCAACTACAGAGGCATAAGTCTATGACCATATGATCCAAATGAGTGGCGTTTGTTTATAGACAGCAGTAAATATAGCTTGAAAGCTGTTCTGCTCCACATTGGAAATGAAAAACAATCTATTCCAATTGGCCATGCTGTCGATGTAAAAGAATCATATTTCTCGATGTGCATAATACTGAAAGCTATTAAATATGAGTGCAAGTGGGAAGTTTGCGGCGATCGTAAAGTGATTGGTTTATTAACTGGATTGCAAAGTGGTTTCTAAATTTTGTTATTTTTTGTGCCTATGGGATAGTCGTGCGACCGAACAGCACTACAAAAGACAAACTTGGCCTGCTAAGCTAAATTTCTCACCTGGCAAAGGAAATGTTAAATATCAACCTCTAATTGACCCCAATAATGTTTTCCTTCCACCCATTCATATTAAACTTAGTCTTATTAAAATTTTTGTCAATGCATTGGATGTAAACAATTCTGCTTTTAAATATTTTTGACCAAATTTCCTCAACTGTCTTATACGAAAATTAAAGAGGGAATATTTGTGGGTCCTCAAATTAGAAAACTGTTAAATGATTAGGAGTTTGCGAGGTGTTTATCCACGAAAGAAGCTGCCGCTTGGTCATCATTTCATTCTATTATTGATAGTTTTCTTGGTAACAAAAAAGTGACAGTTACAGGGAGATTGCTGCTGAGTTATTGAAAAACAATAAAGCAATAGGTGCACGAATGTCTCTTAAAATTCATTTTTTACATTCCCATCTTGATTTCTTCCCAGAGAACTTAGTTGCAACTAGTGATGAACAAAGAGAACGTTTTCATCAGATTTTGATGATACTTGAGAAGCGTTACCAAGAATACTGGAATAAAAATTTGCTTGGTGACTATTGTTGGACACTAATACGTGAAACAGATCCAAAATCATATAAAAGACAAAAAGTTAATGCTCAATATTTTTAATTTGTATCTTATATTCAATAAAATATAAATTATGTATATCAAAAAATTGATGTGAAGGGTGAATTTTCACACATTTCAGGGTTTTGCAGGTATTTAGTAAGTGTTGATGATTATTTAGGATGCCAAAACAAATTTTATATTAATTTTTTTTTTTTTGTTAATTTTAATTCGAACGCCTAATATCATTATTTAGGTTTCTAAATATGTGCAGTATTTATTTTTTTATATAGCAAGGTTCATTAAGAATTTTAAAAATTGCGCCTATGGCTTCCATTGGTTGTTATAAGCTCCGCCCCTCTGATTTCGTGTACATTGAAACTAAATTAAATTATAATTTAAACAATTTCCACTGGTTATTAAATTTACGCTTTTAAAAATTATATGCAACATTTGCCAAAATATAACTAGAATTTTGAAAAAATAATTTAAATAATAAAAATTCAAAAAAAAAAAACAAAAAATAGTATTGTCTTTTCTCGCAGGGTTCGATCCCTTTCGGATCATAACCGTCATAATAGCATCATAACCACTACACCAGGATACATCTTCCTGTTTAGCTTGTTACAAAGCTATAACTTGTGTATATTATTAGCAAAAAACACAAAAATGCGTTTTTTTTCAAAAAACATAATCTGATCAAAAATTCCTGTCGTACTATTCCGGTTCATACCAATGTACATTACTTAGAATTTTTTCAGATTTTTAGTTTAAACCATCTGGGCTACAGGTGTGAGACAATTTTTTTTTTGCAGAATTTTGGCAAAAATCGCTTCAAAATAATTTATTTTGCAAAAATAAAATTTTGGTCGTTAATCCACGTACCAAGGGCTTTCATTTGATACCCTACTCAGAATTATAAAAAGTATTTTTTTTTTTTTCGATGAACACATATTTGTTTATATTTTTAGGGGCATATGTTTTTTAGATGTTTTAGTATTTTTCCTATGTGCGGGTCAAAGAATTGTATAAGCACGCCAAATTTCAACGCTCTAGGTTTAGCCGTTTGGCTACAAGACTGACAGATTGACAGACAGACAGACAGACAGACAGACAGACAGACAGACAGACAGACAGACAGACAGACAGACAGACGACAAAATGATGATATAAGGGTTTTTTGGTCATACCTACAAAACCCTAAAAACGTTTTTTTCGTATATCACCAAAACCTGACGTGATAGAAAATTTTCAAGTTCAGATCCGTGTTCAGCATTGAAAATTAGATTCGAATCACTATTCAAAAGTTTTGTTGCGCAGAAACACTGTATATACTAGCGTCGGCGAATCAACGCAGTTACGTCACAATACGTAACAAACGACTGTATTGTTTGGAACAATGCAATTGTTTGTTACGTCGTGTGACGTAACTGCGTTGATTTGCCGACGCTAGTATGCAAGTGTTATTTCTTGTTATACTTGGCTTGAAAATGTATGGAACAAAAATCATACGAAGTAATCAAAAATTAGCTGACGTGCCCAGTTAGCTAGTTTTAAATAAATGTTTTACTAATAAAATTAATAAAAATTAAATTTAAGGATGCTACTCAGGAATTGTTTTGATCAAACGTCGTAAATCATTATCCAAAAGGGCATACATTATACTAGAACTATTAATTTAAATCACAATTCACTTCAACTTTAGAAATGGAATCACAAACGTCAACTTTTATGATATTCAGAAGCTCAACATTTAAAATCTGGACATTTAAAATCCACGTCGTGTCTTTTCTATTCAAAATCCTGAATATGTTGTCCGAGCTCCAGACGTCTGGAATTCCCAGCTTAGGCTGTTCGCATTATGCAAACTAATTTAGACTGACTTAATTAGTTTAGCTTATTTACTTTGCAAGAAAAAATATAGGCATATTTGCATAGTTTTAGAAATTTTGTAGAGTAAATATTAAACAAATTAACATTTAAAACAAGTTGTGATTGAGAAAAAGAAAAAAAAAAAATCACAATTAACTTAAATTTTAATTTATCTTTAAAGCCTTTGGCTGTTTTGTCAATAAATTGAGTCAGGTGTACTACATCTTTAATCTTATCTATCTATCTTCTATGGGCCGATTTCTGAAAGCTTAGCCGAGTTTAATCTTTTGGTTAATCGTTTGGATTTAGAACTAATCTGAACACGACTAAAGCTGCAACTGAACTTGTAAATTTTGTAAAAGATAGCATTGAAGAATATTCGTCCACATGTGCCATTTTTTGTGATCTATCGAAAGCATTCGACTGCGTACCATATGAACAACTTCTTGAAAAGCTAGCTTTCTACGGAATTCGCGGTTCCTTAAAAACTCTAATCGAGTCTTATTTGACCAATAGAAGTCAATTTGTTATTTGTAAGGAACTAAGTCTACTACTCGCACGGTAAATTTCGGAATCGGCCAAGGTACAATCATTGGGCCTCTGCTATTTATAATATTTATTAATGACTTACCGGAAGATATAAAAAAAGCAATTCGGAAATCATACTTTATGCCGACGACACAACTCTACTAACAAAACATCAGTCAGTTAATAGCTTGTTATTAGAATCTTCCGAGGTAGCTGAAAGGGCCAAAGAGTGGTTTTCTGCAAATAAATTAACTTTAAATCCGGACAAAATCCAAGAACTTATCTTTTCTTTGAACCGGATTGTATCAGAGGACATTGTCTATGGTGACCCAGTTAATTTCTTAGGTTTCCACATTGACGGACAACTCACTTGGGATTATGACGTGAACAAATTGGCGTCCTGTCTAAAAAGAATTAATTTCGCGCTGAATAAATTAAAAACCACAGTCTCTTATGAAACATTGCGCTTATTCTACTTCGGCGTCTTTCAGTATAAGTTGGGGTGTGGCATTATACTTTGGGGAGTCTGTAGTTCGATTGATCGAATTTTAAAATTCAAAAACATGCCATAAGACAAATTAATAATGCTCCATATAGAGCCCATTGTAGACCATTGTTTATTCGCAATAAAATTATGACTGTGTACAGTCTCTTTATTTATAATTGTTTACTGTATGTAAAAGAGAACCAGACCAAATATGTAACAAACTCTGATAATCATTCCTATGATACGAGACGCAAATTTGATATTCGCTGCCCAAAAATCCGATTAACCAAATCTAAAAATGGTATGTACTTGGCCGCTTTCTTCTACAACCATCTGCATGAAAGTTTTAAAACTCTTGACAAGAAAACCTTTAAAAACAAATTATAAAATATTTTAACTGATAACTGTCTTTATGATTTTGATGACTTTTATAATATTGTATTTTAAGATCATGTTTGACTTGTGTTTTACTATTTTATCTTAACATGTTGTTTTGTAATATCATTTTAAAATTTGTACTTTTTATATATTTTCATTTTAACCTGTTGTTTTTGTAATATATATTTTTAAATTTGTATATTTTATATATGTTAGGGTCAAAACTAGTTCTTGGACCTCCTTTGTAATATGTTGCGTTAGTAACCATAACATAATAACATATATGTGACAGATTGTAAATAGACGTAGTAATAAACGCTTATATGTGCTTGGATTTGTGTGTTTTAATTGATATTATCATAAACGCTATAAAGCGTTCTAACATCAGAAGTGGGATGCCTACACCTACAACTAATTTTGGCCAGTATTTGTTGTTCCATACATAAAATATTTTGAAAATGATTAAAATGAAAAAAACAAAAAAATGAGAGAAAGATTGACAGTTGCAAAAATAAATTGAAATGTCAAAATTGGCTGACAAGAGTTTTGAAAATGGAAATAATTAACCCCAAAACATTGCATACCCATATTATGGTGAGCTACAGTGATACGTAGAAGTTGAAATGTTCTAGAATGAATTTGGATAAAGTACATTAAAACTAATAGCAAGGACTGGAAAACACTACAAGATGCAAATAAATTTTTCGATAACATTGCAAAGGTTAAATAAAGAATAAGCTAAAGGTAGTATAGAAATTTGACGCCAAATTATAAGAGAATAATGAGGTATGGTATTTATAATTTGTTCTTGATAATTTAGAAATTTTGGATAAAGACTTAACAAGGTAATTCAAAGAATTTTTGTTGGAGTTTTTATTAATTATATTCCTTGTATGGAATCATATTAGATTAGATTATATTTTGCATTGGCAGATGACAGATGACAAATGACAGATAATAGTAGTTGTCATTTTTATTTTGAGAGTTTTACCAAGTTTTTTGTGTAATTTTTCTAAATTTTGCATTAATGAATTACAGAATTATGGTCTCAATAAAAGTGTGTTATTTCTTTACGAAATATATTGAAACCTGCAAGTATTCGAAATATCACTGGTATTGACATTTTAAATACGCAAATCGAACAATTTTATTATTATTATGAGTATGCTAAAAAGAAAAGATTTTATAATTTCAGAAAACTAGCTTTAATAGAAATGCAAATTTAAAAAAAAAATTAAATCAATGTGAACGTAAAAATTTTAGTTCTCCCAAGTTCAATAATACAAAAGTACTAAGTTAAGTTTTTAACTGATGTGGTAATTGTGGAAACACAGACAAAAATTGACAGCCGAAAGGTGTCAAAGTTGTCTTGTAAGGTGTCAAAGATGTCTTGCTCTTAGGTCTGTACTAATGGTACATATTGGACGAATGTGCTAATATAAATGACAGATTTTACAATTGATGCACATGCTATGTAATACTAAATGTGAACGATGTAATACTGTGCACATTGCTTGCACAGATCTTTTGTTACAGCTATTGCAGGTTTAGAACATATTTTAGAGGCGGCAGATAAATTCATTTAATGTATACTTTGTTCTTTGGAGATCTTCAACCAGGACTAAAACAGTGGGAACCGTAGGGTTCTGCTTAATTTTACTTGTTTTACCACTGCGATTGATAACAGATCAAGGTGTAATTTACTTGAAATGGCAAATGTAATGATCTGAAGAGAAATAATAATAAAAAAATGTCAGAATGGACGAGCGTTTGTCTATTGACAGACAAATAGTACGAAGGTAACTAGTTAGATGATGATGATTAAAAGTGACGATGATTAAAGTGGTAAGAGATATATTATTGCTTTGATTAAATGAGAAGGCACGTTGCGTGTGGGATAATAAGGTACTGAGGAAGCAGCGACAGTCACTGAGTTTGTTGGGTACTGTAGACAACCTGTAATGAAATGAACTGATTGATAGTTGATTTGAGAATTGATAGCTTGTTGCGTACCGCAAGACACACTGGTCGTTTTTGTTTTGTTGGCTCCGGATGGTCAGGGACCTCAAGGAGTTCAGAGGAACTCTGGATGGTCAGGGACCTCAAGGAGATGTGTTTGTTTTGTTTGACTCTGGATGGTCAGGGACCTCAAGGAGTTCAGAGGAACTCTGGATGGTCAGGGACCTCAAGGAGTTGTTGGACCTAAAATGGTCGTGTTTGTTTTGTTTACTCTGGATGGTCAGGGACCTCAAGGAGTTCAGAGGAACTCTGGATGGTCAGGGACCTCAAGGAGATGTGTTTGTTTTGTTCGACGCTGAATGTTCAAGGACCTCAAGGAGTTCTCTGAAACTCTGGGTCAAAACTAGTTCTTGGACCTCCTTTGTAATATGTTGCGTTAGTAACCATAACATAATAACATATATGTGACAGATTGTAAATAGACGTAGTAATAAACGCTTATATGTGCTTGGATTTGTGTGTTTTAATTGATATTATCATAAACGCTATAAAGCGTTCTAACATATATTTTCATTTTAATATGTTGTTTTTGTAATAACTATTTTAAATTTGTACTTTTTATATATTTTCATTTTAACATGTTGTTTTTGTAATATCTATTTTAAATTTGTACTTTTTTTTATACATATTTTGACTTGTGTTAACATTCTCTGTAATGTATTCAACACTAATAAATATTATTATTATTATTAAGCTCTCAGAAACCGGCCCTAATAACAAAATTGGAGAAGTTATCTGTTTTTTTATTTGTTTGGCCTCATATTTAGTTCCTACATGTTTCAGATGATTATAAGAAAAAAACAACAACTTTTGTTTGTCTGTCTGTTTGTCCGTGATGTCCGCAAAAACGACTGAACATATTTTAACGAAATTTAGTATGACGATAGAGTGGAATCAGATATCAATAGGGATGTTCCCATACTACTGATACGATACCAGTATCGATATTTTTCATTCGATATCACGAATTTAGTATCGATACTAATCTTCCGATACTTTACTAATATCAGTAAATTTGACCCAATATTGTATCGAACCGTTTTTTTTTTTTTTTTTAACATTCTGACATTGCACATGGGAAGAGGAAACTAAAATCAGGCACAGGCCAACGTGGTTCTAACAAAACTGAACATGAACTATTACTCTTGATTTGATGAGTTACGTCCGTAAGTTAGTAATTATAGTTGAAGGTAATGGGATTCGGACCAGTCAGAAAATAAAAACAAATTTATTAACTTCGCTAACGTTTCGATTTTAATTTAAATCTTCATCAGAGCTTAGTTAATAGTCACGATATAAAATAACAATTTTAAAATTAATAAAGAACACATCATATTGTCCGGTATTGAACTCAGAGATAAGCATATGAAAATGACATTTTCATATGTGGAGTGTTTAATTATATTTTAAACAATCACTCAGAGCTATAGGCGCCATTGGTTTACAATTTTTTGATACCAACCTGACATACAATTTCAAAGGTGCAAACTACTGAAATCAAAATTTCCTCTTAGTTTGTTTTTACAAAAGTGAACAGCATATATAGGCTATTCCAAACGTTTAGACGGAACTAGATCTTGAAATCTAGCAATTTTTATCTATTAATTCAGACTTTTGGTCAGCCTGTTTAAGCTTTGTAAATCATACTCATGTTGCAAATTCTAGATTAAATTGATTGTTATTATAAAATGTCTTTTTCATTGCATTTTAATTTTTTGTCATCCTTAATAAAAAATTTCCATTTATTTATTTGTTTTGTCTTCAAAATACGTAAAAAAGTATAAAATTGTTTAATAAATGTCATTCGTTTCCATGGATTCACTCACAGAACAGTTTAACTATTGGAATTTTAAATTTTCAAATACCAATCTGAAAAATTAAATAACCCAAGGAAGGTCCGTTCTCGTACTCGGGACAACCTAAAAGAACGAAATTCCCATTTAGTTCCGCCTAATCGTTTGGCATAGCCTTCATACTTTAATCTATTTATTATTGTAAACATCTCAATTGTTATTATAAAAATAAAATGTTTTTTTATGTTTTATAGAAAATATATTCATTTTTTCCTTTCGATACTTGAAATTATCGATATTTTGTTTCGATACGTTACCGGTATCGATACTTTTTATTCGATATTATCGATATCCAAATATCGATACTTTCTCAGTATCGCATATTCCTGGATATCAAACATAGGCTATATGATATCTCTAAATTTTTATTCTAAGACGGTGTTAATACTAGCCAAAAAGTTTTTTTTTTCGGTCTGGGACGTTTCGCTTAATTTTTTGGCCGCTGGATGCTGGCGCCGTCTATGTGTAATTTCTTAAGTTACAAGATCTCCATAGTTACACGGAACCAACTGACAGTCAAACATTTATAGCTGTAATAATTGTTATAACAGCCATAAATTATCCAATGTAAATAAATATATTTAATTTTCCTAATAAAAATTACTTTTGGTCACCCAAAAAATATAATTTGCACCTGTGCCAAAAGGTTCTACTTTTTGGCCAAGGTACACAAATAATTATTTTGTAAAATCGTTAGTTCCCTTTTCATAAAAATATTATACGCCTAGAGCTTGCGTTTTCAAAATTTTGGCCACTTCTTGTTATCTGATTTAGGGGGTAAAGTATAGATGACGTATCGTGATAAATCCCTAGAAGTGTAACCTGAAGAACTATTGAGCGCAATTCAACCCATAATTGTTATCTTAGTCAGGGACATAGCCAGGATTTCAGGTTGGGGGGGGGGGGCAAAAATAACAAAATATTCTAAATTAGTCGGTACGACCTCAATTACATGGCTTGGGTAGAAAATAACAGCGTTCTAGGTCAGGGGTCGGCAACCTTTCAGTGACAAAGCCAAATCTATATTGAAAAAAAAACACAAAAACATGGAAGAGCCGCTAAAAAATATATGCTATATTTAAGAAAAAAACGTAAAAATTGTTTATTTGTTTTAAAATAATCAAGTATTACAATAAATTAATATTTACTTATACATTTAGTTTGTGATACCTATTGTAGTTGCCTGTATATTAAAATATAATAATTTTTTTAATGGGACGATTGCTCCTGTATAGTGTTCTATAAGACTTCAATATTTGGTGAATATTCAGTAATCTTTAACTTAAGGCAGCACCCTAGTTTCAGGTCAGTAAGACTACTTCTTAACTGACTCTTTATTAATTTCATATGTGAATAGATTTGCTTACAGTAACATGTGGATCCGAAAATTGTCACTAGCCCAAAAGCATAATTTTTTAAAAGATTGAACGATTCTGGAAGACGGTTCCAAGCTTCGAAAAGAACTTTATCTACATTATGAAGATTGCGAATTTCGGTCCACTTATGCTGGGAAGATAAAATTAACTTTTTTCTTTCTAAATTTTCCAGTTCAGAATTAAGTTTTAAGAATATATAATTCAATAAACCTTTGGATTTCAAATCCACTAATTGAAGGTGATAAATGTAATTGCTACACATCTACTTCAATTGGTTTTGTCAAAAAATCTAGTGTAGCATTATATTTTTAAACTCTTTAAATCTATCTCGAAAAGCTTCTTTCATGATAACAATAGTTTGTACAAAAAAAAAAAAATTGCATTAATAACATGTTTTTGTAAATTAATAAAATATAAAAATGTTTTTGCACGTAAATCATTCTCAAATATAGATAACTTTTTTTCGAAACAAATAATTTCTTCTAAAAGGGAATATGCAGTAACTCGGGGAATTACCGGGCGTGAATTGCACCGTAAAGCATTCTGAATAATACAAAACCTGTATAGTACAGCCAGACAGTTGAAAATTAAAAAATAGAATATATTAAAATAAAAACCAGCCAATTTTCAAAGAGCCACAAAATTTTCTAAAAGAGCCGCATGAGGCTCCGGAGCCGCTGGTTGCCGACCCCTGTTCTTTTGTAGTATATTAAATAATAAAAGTCCGGTAAATTTATAAATTTTCTAAATTATATTTTATATAAGGTAAACTAACCAGGATTTAAACTATCCTGGGGGGGGGGCAAATGACCCCTATGCCCCCCCCCCCCTGGATACGTCCCTGATCTTAGTTAACAGAAGTAGTTAAGCTTTTTTTATTTAAACAAATTAGGTACATCAACTACGAGCTCATTAGTCTCGTTAGTTACAAATAAGAATATGTATATATAAGTTATTAAACAATAATTATATGTTTGTAATTATGTAAGTAATAATATACTAGATATAAAAGTAAGGCAATAATGCTTGTTCATTAAAAAAAAGAAAGAAAAAACTAACAGCACGTCATTAAAATTTAATGCATATGGATTTCTATTTATAGTTGTTTAATATTTGTTTACATTTTACTCTTCAGAGATTATGAGCGCAAATTTTAACTTGTGGCCAACTAGAGTTTAG
>CAXASN010000028.1:0-18572 GCA_963971575.1 Liopterus haemorrhoidalis
AGTCGAAGGAAATTAGGGCCTTAATAACCAAACTTATACAAAAGCATGTATCATTAAACAAAACCCTTAAAAATGGCAAAAAATCGAAAAATCGTAAGGGGGACCCCTTCGATAAGAAATCTCGAATTTTTACAAAAAAAAAATATTTCGGATTTTTCTCAAAATTGATACACATTGGGCCGTAGATCACAAAAATAAGGTTCATTTTGGATTTTGGCCAACTGTTTTTGAGTAAATCGGAAAAAAAGTACCTAAAATTGACTATATCGGAAAATAGTACCTAAAATTGACTATAACTCAAAAACTAAGGCCTCTTGATTTTTTTAAATATTTTTTTATTAATCCTCACCCCAAAATTACCTAACGGCCGTATTTTGGACTGTATAAGGAAAACTTTTTTTTTCAAAAAAATTAACAGAAAATATATGAACAGGTATTTCAAAAACTAAAAGAGATAGGGACCTGCGGTGGGAATTTTTGAAGTTTTAAGGTCCGATATATGGTAAAGGCACATTTTAAAACATATTTTAAACAAAAAAAAATTTTGAAAAATTTTGAAATTTTTGTAATAGAATTTAATTTTTCAAAAAACTATATCTCAATAACGGTAAAAGATAGGGACCTCTGGTTTAAATTTTTGAGTTCCTCAAGTCCATTTTAGTCGAAGGAAATTAGGGCCTTAATAACAAAACTTATACAAAAGCATGTATCATTAAAAAAAAACCTTAAAAATGGCAAAAAATCGAAAAATCGTAAGCGGGACCCCTTCGATAAGAATTCTAGAATTTTTACCAAAAAAAATATTTCGGATTTTTCTCAAAATTGATACACATTGGGCCGTAGATCACAAAAATAAGGTTAATTTTGGATTTTGGCCAACTGTTTTTGAGTAAATCGGAAAAAAAGTACCTAAAATTGACTATATCGGAAAATAGTACCTAAAATTGACTATAACTCAAAAACTAAGGCCTCTTGATTTTTTTAAATATTTTTTTATTAATCCTCACCCCAAAATTACCTAACGGCCGTATTTTGGACTGTATTAGGAAAACTTTTTTTTTTTCAAAAAAATTAACAGAGAATATATGAACATGTATTTCAAAAACTAAAAGAGATAGGGACCTGCGGTGGGAATTTTTGAAGTTTTAAGGTCCGATGTATGGTAAAGGCACATTTTAAAACATATTTTAAACAAAAAAAAATTTTGAAAAATTTTGAAATTTTTGTAATAGAATTTAATTTTTCAAAAAATTATATCTCAATAACGGTAAAAGATAGGGACCTCTGGTTTATATTTTTGAGTTCCTCAAGTCCATTTTAGTCGAAGGAAATTAGGGCCTTAATAACCAAACTTATACAAAAGCATGTATCATTAAACAAAACCCTTAAAAATGGCAAAAAATCGAAAAATCGTAAGGGGGACCCCTTCGATAAGAAATCTCGAATTTTTACAAAAAAAAAATATTTCGGATTTTTCTCAAAATTGATACACATTGGGCCGTAGATCACAAAAATAAGGTTCATTTTGGATTTTGGCCAACTGTTTTTGAGTAAATCGGAAAAAAAGTACCTAAAATTGACTATATCGGAAAATAGTACCTAAAATTGACTATAACTCAAAAACTAAGGCCTCTTGATTTTTTTAAATATTTTTTTATTAATCCTCACCCCAAAATTACCTAACGGCCGTATTTTGGACTGTATAAGGAAAACTTTTTTTTTCAAAAAAATTAACAGAAAATATATGAACAGGTATTTCAAAAACTAAAAGAGATAGGGACCTGCGGTGGGAATTTTTGAAGTTTTAAGGTCCGATATATGGTAAAGGCACATTTTAAAACATATTTTAAACAAAAAAAAATTTTGAAAAATTTTGAAATTTTTGTAATAGAATTTAATTTTTCAAAAAACTATATCTCAATAACGGTAAAAGATAGGGACCTCTGGTTTATATTTTTGAGTTCCTCAAGTCCATTTTAGTCGAAGGAAATTAGGGCCTTAATAACCAAACTTATACAAAAGCATGTATCATTAAACAAAACCCTTAAAAATGGCAAAAAATCGAAAAATCGTAAGGGGGACCCCTTCGATAAGAAATCTCGAATTTTTACAAAAAAAAATATTTCGGATTTTTCTCAAAATTGATACACATTGGGCCGTAGATCACAAAAATAAGGTTCATTTTGGATTTTGGCCAACTGTTTTTGAGTAAATCGGAAAAAAAGTACCTAAAATTGACTATATCGGAAAATAGTACCTAAAATTGACTATAACTCAAAAACTAAGGCCTCTTGATTTTTTTAAATATTTTTTTATTAATCCTCACCCCAAAATTACCTAACGGCCGTATTTTGGACTGTATTAGGAAAACTTTTTTTTTCAAAAAAATTAACAGAGAGTATATAAACAGGTATTTCAAAAACTAAAAGAGATAGGGACCTGCGGTGGGAATTTTTGAAGTTTTAAGGTCCGATATATGGTAAAGGCACATTTTAAAACATATTTTAAACAAAAAAAAATTTTGAAAAATTTTGAAATTTTTATAATAGAATTTAATTTATCAAAAAATTATATCTCAATAACGGTAAAAGATAGGGACCTCTGGTTTAAATTTTTTAGTTCCTCAAGTCCATTTTAGTCGAAGGAAATTAGGGCCTTAATAACCAAACTTACACAAAAGCATGTATCATTAAAAAAAAACCTTAAAAATGGCAAAAAATCGAAAAATCGTAAGCGGGACCCCTTCGATAAGAAATCTCGAATTTTTACAAAAAAAATATTTCGGATTTTTCTCAAAATTGATACACATTGGGCCGTAGGTCACAAAAATAAGGTTCATTTTGGATTTTGGCCAACTGTTTTTGAGTAAATCGGAAAAATAGTACCTAAAATTGACTATATCGGAAAATAGTACCTAAAATTGACTATAACTCAAAAACTAAGGCCTCTTGATTTTTTTAAATATTTTTTTATTAATCCTCACCCCAAAATTATCTAACGGCCGTATTTTGGACTGTATTAGGAAAACTTTTTTTTTCAAAAAAATTAACAGAGAATATATGAACAGGTATTTCCAAAACTAAAAGAGATAGGGACCTGCGGTGGGAATTTTTGAAGTTTTAAGGTCCGACATATGGTAAAAGCACATTTTAAAACATATTTTAAACAAAAAAAATTTTTGAAAAATTTTGAAATTTTTGTAATAGAATTTAGTTTATCAAAAAATTACATCTCAATAACGGTAAAAGATAGGGACCTCTGGTTTAAATTTTTGAGTTCCTCAAGTCCATTTTAGTCGAAGGAAATTAGGGCCTTAATAACCAAACTTACACAAAAGCATGTATCATTAAAAAAAAACCTTAAAAATGGCGAAAAAACGAAAAATCGTAAGGGGGACCCCTTCGATAAGAAATCTCGAATTTTTACAAAAAAAAATATTTCGGATTTTTCTCAAAATTGATACACATTGGGCCGTAGATCACAAAAATAAGGTTCATTTTGGATTTTGGCCAACTGTTTTTGAGTAAATCGGAAAAAAAGTACCTAAAATTGACTATATCGGAAAATAGTACCTAAAATTGACTATAACTCAAAAACTAAGGCCTCTTGATTTTTTTAAATATTTTTTTATTAATCCTCACCCCAAAATTACCTAACGGCCGTATTTTGGACTGTATTAGGAAAACTTTTTTTTTCAAAAAAATTAACAGAGAATATATGAACAGGTATTTCAAAAACTAAAAGAGATAGGGACCTGCGGTTGGAATTTTTGAAGTTTTAAGGTCCGGTATATGGTAAAGGCACATTTTAAAACATATTTTAAACAAAAAAAATTTTTGAAAAATTTTGAAATTTTTGTAATAGAATTTAATTTATCAAAAAATTATATCTCAATAACGGTAAAAGATAGGGACCTCTGGTTTAAATTTTTGAGTTCCTCAAGTCCATTTTAGTCGAAGGAAATTAGGGCCTTAATAACCAAACTTACACAAAAGCATGTATCATTAAAAAAAAACCTTAAAATTGGCAAAAAATCGAAAAATCGTAAGCGGGACCCCTTCGATAAGAAATCTCGAATTTTTACAAAAAAACATATTTCGGATTTTTCTCAAAATTGATACACATTGGGCCGTAGATTTCAAAAATAAGGTTCATTTTGGATTTTGGCCAACTGTTTTTGAGTAAATCGGAAAAAAAGTACCTAAAATTGACTATATCGGAAAATAGTACCTAAAATTGACTATAACTCAAAAACTAAGGCCTCTTGATTTTTTTAAATATTTTTTTATTAATCCTCACCCCAAAATTACCTAACGGCCGTATTTTGGACTGTATAAGGAAAACTTTTTTTTTCAAAAAAATTAACAGAAAATATATGAACAGGTATTTCAAAAACTAAAAGAGATAGGGACCTGCGGTGGGAATTTTTGAAGTTTTAAGGTCCGATATATGGTAAAGGCACATTTTAAAACATATTTTAAACAAAAAAAAATTTTGAAAAATTTTGAAATTTTTGTAATAGAATTTAATTTTTCAAAACACTATATCTCAATAACGGTAAAAGATAGGGACCTCTGGTTTAAATTTTTGAGTTCCTCAAGTCCATTTTAGTCGAAGGAAATTAGGGCCTTAATAACAAAACTTATACAAAAGCATGTATCATTAAACAAAACCCTTAAAAATGGCAAAAAAACGAAAAATCGTAAGCGGGACCCCTTCGATAAGAATTCTAGAATTTTTACCAAAAAACATATTTCGGATTTTTCTCAAAATTGATACACATTGGGCCGTAGATCACAAAAATAAGGTAAATTTTGGATTTTGGCCAACTGTTTTTGAGTAAATCGGAAAAAAAGTACCTAAAATTGACTATATCGGAAAATAGTACCTAAAATTGACTATAACTCAAAAACTAAGGCCTCTTGATTTTTTTAAATATTTTTTTATTATACCTCACCCCAAAATTACCTAACGGCCGTATTTTGGACTGTATTAGGAAAACTTTTTTTTTTTCAAAAAAATTAACAGAGAATATATGAACATGTATTTCAAAAACTAAAAGAGATAGGGACCTGCGGTGGGAATTTTTGAAGTTTTAAGGTCCGATATATGGTAAAGGCACATTTTAAAACATATTTTAAACAAAAAAAAATTTTGAAAAATTTTGAAATTTTTGTAATAGAATTTAATTTTTCAAAAAATTATATCTCAATAACGGTAAAAGATAGGGACCTCTGGTTTATATTTTTGAATTCCTCAAGTCCATTTTAGTCGAAGGAAATTAGGGCCTTAATAACCAAACTTATACAAAAGCATGTATCATTAAAAAAACCCCTTAAAAATGGCAAAAAATCGAAAAATCGTAAGGGGGACCCCTTCGATAAGAAATCTCGAATTTTTACAAAAAAAAATATTTCGGATTTTTCTCAAAATTGATACACATTGGGCCGTAGATCACAAAAATAAGGTTCATTTTGGATTTTGGCCAACTGTTTTTGAGTAAATCGGAAAAAAAGTACCTAAAATTGACTATATCGGAAAATAGTACCTAAAATTGACTATAACTCAAAAACTAAGGCCTCTTGATTTTTTTAAATATTTTTTTATTAATCCTCACCCCAAAATTACCTAACGGCCGTATTTTGGACTGTATTAATAAAACTTTTTTTTTTTCAAAAAAATTAACAGAATATATGAACATGTATTTCAAAAACTAAAAGAGATAGGGACCTGCGGTTGGAACTTTTGAAGTTTTAAGGTCCGATATATGGTAAAGGCACATTTTAAAACATATTTTAAACAAAAAAAAATTTTGAAAAATTTTGAAATTTTTGTAATAGAATTTAATTTTTCAAAAAACTATATCTCAATAACGGTAAAAGATAGGGACCTCTGGTTTAAATTTTTGAGTTCCTCAAGTCCATTTTAGTCGAAGGAAATTAGGGCCTTAATAACAAAACTTATACAAAAGCATGTATCATTAAACAAAACCCTTAAAAATGGCAAAAAATCGAAAAATCGTAAGCGGGACCCCTTCGATAAGAATTCTAGAATTTTTACCAAAAAAAATATTTCGGATTTTTCTCAAAATTGATACACATTAGGCCGTAGATCACAAAAATAAGGTTCATTTTGGATTTTGGCCAACTGTTTTTGAGTAAATCGGAAAAAAAGTACCTAAAATTGACTATATCGGAAAATAGTACCTAAAATTGAATATAACTCAAAAACTAAAGCCTCTTGATTTTTTTAAATATTTTTTTATTAATCCTCACCCCAAAATTACCTAACGGCCGTATTTTGGACTGTATTAGGAAAACTTTTTTTTCAAAAAAATTAACAGAGAATATATGAACAGGTATTTCAAAAACTAAAAGAGATAGGGACCTGCGGTGGGAATTTTTGAAGTTTTAAGGTCCGACATATGGTAAAAGCACATTTTAAAACATATTTTAAACAAAAAAAATTTTTGAAAAATTTTGAAATTTTTGTAATAGAATTTAGTTTATCAAAAAATTACATCTCAATAACGGTAAAAGATAGGGACCTCTGGTTTAAATTTTTGAGTTCCTCAAGTCCATTTTAGTCGAAGGAAATTAGGGCCTTAATAACCAAACTTACACAAAAGCATGTATCATTAAAAAAAAACCTTAAAAATGGCAAAAAAACGAAAAATCGTAAGGGGGACCCCTTCGATAAGAAATCTCGAATTTTTACAAAAAAAAATATTTCGGATTTTTCTCAAAATTGATACACATTGGGCCGTAGATCACAAAAATAAGGTTCATTTTGGATTTTGGCCAACTGTTTTTGAGTAAATCGGAAAAAAAGTACCTAAAATTGACTATATCGGAAAATATTACCTAAAATTGACTATAACTCAAAAACTAAGGCCTCTTGATTTTTTTAAATATTTTTTTATTAATCCTCACCCCAAAATTACCTAACGGACGTATTTTGGACTGTATTAGGAAAACTTTTTTTTTCAAAAAAATTAACAGAGAATATATGAACAGGTATTTCAAAAACTAAAAGAGATAGGGACCTGCGGTTGGAATTTTTGAAGTTTTAAGGTCCGGTATATGGTAAAGGCACATTTTAAAACATATTTTAAACAAAAAAAATTTTTGAAAAATTTTGAAATTTTTGTAATAGAATTTAATTTATCAAAAAATTATATCTCAATAACGGTAAAAGATAGGGACCTCTGGTTTAAATTTTTGAGTTCCTCAAGTCCATTTTAGTCGAAGGAAATTAGGGCCTTAATAACCAAACTTACACAAAAGCATGTATCATTAAAAAAAAACCTTAAAAATGGCAAAAAATCGAAAAATCGTAAGCGGGACCCCTTCGATAAGAAATCTCGAATTTTTACAAACAAACATATTTCGGATTTTTCTCAAAATTGATACACATTGGGCCGTAGATTTCAAAAATAAGGTTCATTTTGGATTTTGGCCAACTGTTTTTGAGTAAATCGGAAAAAAAGTACCTAAAATTGACTATATCGGAAAATAGTACCTAAAATTGACTATAACTCAAAAACTAAGGCCTCTTGATTTTTTTAAATATTTTTTTATTAATCCTCACCCCAAAATTACCTAACGGCCGTATTTTGGACTGTATTAGGAAAACTTTTTTTTTTTCAAAAAAATTAACAGAATATATGAACATGTATTTCAAAAACTAAAAGAGATAGGGACCTGCGGTTGGAACTTTTGAAGTTTTAAGGTCCGATATATGGTAAAGGCACATTTTAAAACATATTTTAAACAAAAAAAAATTTTGAAAAATTTTGAAATTTTTATAATAGAATTTAATTTATCAAAAAATTATATCTCAATAACGGTAAAAGATAGGGACCTCTGGTTTAAATTTTTGAGTTCCTCAAGTCCATTTTAGTCGAAGGAAATTAGGGCCTTAATAACCAAACTTACACAAAAGCATGTATCATTAAAAAAAAACCTTAAAAATGGCAAAAAATCGAAAAATCGTAAGCGGGACCCCTTCGATAAGAAATCTCGAATTTTTACAAAAAAAATATTTCGGATTTTTCTCAAAATTGATACACATTGGGCCGTAGGTCACAAAAATAAGGTTCATTTTGGATTTTGGCCAACTGTTTTTGAGTAAATCGGAAAAATAGTACCTAAAATTGACTATATCGGAAAATAGTACCTAAAATTGACTATAACTCAAAAACTAAGGCCTCTTGATTTTTTTAAATATTTTTTTATTAATCCTCACCCCAAAATTATCTAACGGCCGTATTTTGGACTGTATTAGGAAAACTTTTTTTTTCAAAAAAATTAACAGAGAATATATGAACAGGTATTTCCAAAACTAAAAGAGATAGGGACCTGCGGTGGGAATTTTTGAAGTTTTAAGGTTCGATATATGGTAAAGGCACATTTTAAAACATATTTTAAACAAAAAAAAATTTTGAAAAATTTTGAAATTTTTGTAATAGAATTTAATTTTTCAAAAAACTATATCTCAATAACGGTAAAAGATAGGGACCTCTGGTTTATATTTTTGAGTTCCTCAAGTCCATTTTAGTCGAAGGAAATTAGGGCCTTAATAACCAAACTTATACAAAAGCATGTATCATTAAACAAAACCCTTAAAAATGGCAAAAAATCGAAAAATCGTAAGGGGGACCCCTTCGATAAGAAATCTCGAATTTTTACAAAAAAAATATTTCGGATTTTTCTCAAAATTGATACACATTGGGCCGTAGATCACAAAAATAAGGTTCATTTTGGATTTTGGCCAACTGTTTTTGAGTAAATCGGAAAAAAAGTACCTAAAATTGACTATATCGGAAAATAGTACGTAAAATTGACTATAACTCAAAAACTAAGGCCTCTTGATTTTTTTAAATATTTTTTTATTAATCCTCACCCCAAAATTACCTAACGGCCGTATTTTGGACTGTATTAGGAAAACTTTTTTTTTCAAAAAAATTAACAGAGAATATATGAACAGGTATTTCAAAAACTAAAACAGATAGGGACCTGCGGTGGGAATTTTTGAAGTTTGAAGGTCCGATATATGGTAAAGGCACATTTTAAAACATATTTTAAACAAAAAAAAATTTTGAAAAATTTTGAAATTTTTATAATAGAATTTAATTTATCAAAAAATTATATCTCAATAACGGTAAAAGATAGGGACCTCTGGTTTAAATTTTTGAGTTCCTCAAGTCCATTTTAGTCGAAGGAAATTAGGGCCTTAATAACCAAACTTACACAAAAGCATGTATCATTAAAAAAAAACCTTAAAAATGGCAAAAAATCGAAAAATCGTAAGCGGGACCCCTTCGATAAGAAATCTCGAATTTTTACAAAAAAAAATATTTCGGATTTTTCTCAAAATTGATACACATTGGGCCGTAGATCACAAAAATAAGGTTCATTTTGGATTTTGGCCAACTGTTTTTGAGTAAATCAGAAAAATAGTACCTAAAATTGACTATATCGGAAAATAGTACCTAAAATTGACTATAACTCAAAAACTAAGGCCTCTTGATTTTTTTAAATATTTTTTTATTAATCCTCACCCCAAAATTATCTAACGGCCGTATTTTGGACTGTATTAGGAAAACTTTTTTTTTCAAAAAAATTAACAGAGAATATATGAACAGGTATTTCCAAAACTAAAAAAGATAGGGACCTGCGGTGGGAATTTTTGAAGTTTTAAGGTCCGATATATGGTAAAGGCACATTTTAAAACATATTTAAAAAAAAAAAAATTTGAAAAATTTTGAAATTTTTGTAATAGAATTTAATTTTTCAAAAAATTATATCTCAATAACGGTAAAAGATAGGGACCTCTGGCTTAAATTTTTGAGTTCCTCAAGTCCATTTTAGTCGAAGGAAATTAGGGCCTTAATAACCAAACTTACACAAAAGCATGTATCATTAAAAAAAAACCTTAAAAATGGCAAAAAAACGAAAAATCGTAAAGGGGACCCCTTCGATAAGAAATCTCGAATTTTTACAAAAAAAAATATTTCGGATTTTTCTCAAAATTGATACACATTGGGCCGTAGATCACAAAAATAAGGTTCATTTTGGATTTTGGCCAACTGTTTTTGAGTAAATCGGAAAAATAGTACCTAAAATTGACTATATCGGAAAATAGTACCTAAAATTGACTATAACTCAAAAACTAAGGCCTCTTGATTTTTTTAAATATTTTTTTATTAATCCTCACCCCAAAATTATCTAACGGCGGTATTTTGGACTGTATTAGGAAAACTTTTTTTTTCAAAAAAATTAACAGAGAATATATGAACAGGTATTTCCAAAACTAAAAAAGATAGGGACCTGCGGTGGGAATTTTTGAAGTTTTAAGGTCCGATATATGGTAAAGGCACATTTTAAAACATATTTAAAAAAAAAAAAAATTTGAAAAATTTTGAAATTTTTGTAATAGAATTTAATTTTTCAAAAAATTATATCTCAATAACGGTAAAAGATAGGGACCTCTGGTTTAAATTTTTGAGTTCCTCAAGTCCCTTTTAGTCGAAGGAAATTAGGGCCTTAATAACAAAACTTACACAAAAGCATGTATCATTAAACAAAACCCTTAAAAATGGCAAAAAAACGAAAAATCGTAAGGGGGACCCCTTCGATAAGAAATCTCGAATTTTTACAAAAAAAAATATTTCGGATTTTTCTCAAAATTGATACACATTGGGCCGTAGATCACAAAAATAAGGTTCATTTTGGATTTTGGCCAACTGTTTTTGAGTAAATCGGAAAAAAAGTACCTAAAATTGACTATATCGGAAAATAGTACCTAAAATTGACAATAACTCAAAAACTAAGGCCTCTTGATTTTTTTAAATATTTTTTTATTAATCCTCACCCCAAAATTACCTAACGGCCGTATTTTGGACTGTATTAGGAAAACTTTTTTTTTCAAAAAAATTAACAGAGAATATATGAACAGGTATTTCAAAAACTAAAACAGATAGGGACCTGCGGTGGGAATTTTTGAAGTTTTAAGGTCCGATATATGGTAAAGGCACATTTTAAAACATATTTTAAACAAAAAAAAATTTTGAAAAATTTTGAAATTTTTATAATAGAATTTAATTTATCAAAAAATTATATCTCAATAACGGTAAAAGATAGGGACCTCTGGTTTAAATTTTTGAGTTCCTCAAGTCCATTTTAGTCGAAGGAAATTAGGGCCTTAATAACCAAACTTACACAAAAGCATGTATCATTAAAAAAAAAACTTAAAAATGGCAAAAAATCGAAAAATCGTAAGCGGGACCCCTTCGATAAGAAATCTCGAATTTTTACAAAAAAAAATATTTCGGATTTTTCTCAAAATTGATACACATTGGGCCGTAGATCACAAAAATAAGGTTCATTTTGGATTTTGGCCAACTGTTTTTGAGTAAATCGGAAAAATAGTACCTAAAATTGACTATATCGGAAAATAGTACCTAAAATTGACTATAACTCAAAAACTAAGGCCTCTTGATTTTTTTAAATATTTTTTTATTAATCCTCACCCCAAAATTATCTAACGGCCGTATTTTGGACTGTATTAGGAAAACTTTTTTTTTCAAAAAAATTAACAGAGAATATATGAACAGGTATTTCCAAAACTAAAAAAGATAGGGACCTGCGGTGGGAATTTTTGAAGTTTACAGGTCCGATATATGGTAAAGGCACATTTTAAAACATATTTAAAAAAAAAAAAATTTTGAAAAATTTTGAAATTTTTGTAATAGAATTTAATTTTTCAAAAAATTATATCTCAATAACGGTAAAAGATAGGGACCTCTGGCTTAAATTTTTGAGTTCCTCAAGTCCATTTTAGTCGAAGGAAATTAGGGCCTTAATAACCAAACTTACACAAAAGCATGTATCATTAAAAAAAAACCTTAAAAATGGCAAAAAAACGAAAAATCGTAAGGGGGACCCCTTCGATAAGAAATCTCGAATTTTTACAAAAAAAAATATTTCGGATTTTTCTCAAAATTGATACACATTGGGCCGTAGATCACAAAAATAAGGTTCATTTTGGATTTTGGCCAACTGTTTTTGAGTAAATCGGAAAAATAGTACCTAAAATTGACTATATCGGAAAATAGTACCTAAAATTGACTATAACTCAAAAACTAAGGCCTCTTGATTTTTTTAAATATTTTTTTATTAATCCTCACCCCAAAATTATCTAACGGCCGTATTTTGGAATGTATTAGGAAAACTTTTTTTTTCAAAAAAATTAACAGAGAATATATGAACAGGTATTTCCAAAACTAAAAAAGATAGGGACCTGCGGTGGGAATTTTTGAAGTTTTAAGGTCCGATATATGGTAAAGGCACATTTTAAAACATATTTAAAAAAAAAAAAATTTTGAAAAATTTTGAAATTTTTGTAATAGAATTTAATTTTTCAAAAAATTATATCTCAATAACGGTAAAAGATAGGGACCTCTGGTTTATATTTTTGAGTTCCTCAAGTCCATTTTAGTCGAAGGAAATTAGGGCCTTAATAACCAAACTTATACAAAAGCATGTATCATTAAACAAAACCCTTAAAAATGGCAAAAAATCGAAAAATCGTAAGGGGGACCCCTTCGATAAGAAATCTCGAATTTTTACAAAAAAAAATATTTCGGATTTTTCTCAAAATTGATACACATTGGGCCGTAGATCACAAAAATAAGGTTCATTTTGGATTTTGGCCAACTGTTTTTGAGTAAATCGGAAAAATAGTACCTAAAATTGACTATATCGGAAAATAGTACCTAAAATTGACTATAACTCAAAAACTAAGGCCTCTTGATTTTTTTAAATATTTTTTTATTAATCCTCACCCCAAAATTATCTAACGGCCGTATTTTGGACTGTATTAGGAAAACTTTTTTTTTCAAAAAAATTAACAGAGAATATATGAACAGGTATTTCCAAAACTAAAAGAGATAGGGACCTGCGGTGGGAATTTTTGAAGTTTTAAGGTCCGACATATGGTAAAAGCACATTTTAAAACATATTTTAAACAAAAAAAATTTTTGAAAAATTTTGAAATTTTTGTAATAGAATTTAGTTTATCAAAAAATTACATCTCAATAACGGTAAAAGATAGGGACCTCTGGTTTAAATTTTTGAGTTCCTCAAGTCCATTTTAGTCGAAGGAAATTAGGGCCTTAATAACCAAACTTACACAAAAGCATGTATCATTAAAAAAAAACCTTAAAAATGGCGAAAAAACGAAAAATCGTAAGGGGGACCCCTTCGATAAGAAATCTCGAATTTTTACAAAAAAACATATTTCGGATTTTTCTCAAAATTGATACACATTGGGCCGTAGATTTCAAAAATAAGGTTCATTTTGGATTTTGGCCAACTGTTTTTGAGTAAATCGGAAAAAAAGTACCTAAAATTGACTATATCGGAAAATAGTACCTAAAATTGACTATAACTCAAAAACTAAGGCCTCTTGATTTTTTTAAATATTTTTTTATTAATCCTCACCCCAAAATTACCTAACGGCCGTATTTTGGACTGTATAAGGAAAACTTTTTTTTTCAAAAAAATTAACAGAAAATATATGAACAGGTATTTCAAAAACTAAAAGAGATAGGGACCTGCGGTGGGAATTTTTGAAGTTTTAAGGTCCGATATATGGTAAAGGCACATTTTAAAACATATTTTAAACAAAAAAAAATTTTGAAAAATTTTTAAATTTTTGTAATAGAATTTAATTTTTCAAAAAACTATATCTCAATAACGGTAAAAGATAGGGACCTCTGGTTTAAATTTTTGAGTTCCTCAAGTCCATTTTAGTCGAAGGAAATAGGGCCTTAATAACAAAACTTATACAAAAGCATGTATCATTAAACAAAACCCTTAAAAATGGCAAAAAATCGAAAAATCGTAAGCGGGACCCCTTCGATAAGAATTCTAGAATTTTTACCAAAAAAAATATTTCGGATTTTTCTCAAAATTGATACACATTGGGCCGTAGATCACAAAAATAAGGTAAATTTTGGATTTTGGCCAACTGTTTTTGAGTAAATCGGAAAAAAAGTACCTAAAATTGACTATATCGGAAAATAGTACCTAAAATTGACTATAACTCAAAAACTAAGGCCTCTTGATTTTTTTAAATATTTTTTTATTAATCCTCACCCCAAAATTACCTAACGGCCTTATTTTGGACTGTATTAGGAAAACTTTTTTTTTTTCAAAAAAATTAACAGAGAATATATGAACATGTATTTCAAAAACTAAAAGAGATAGGGACCTGCGGTGGGAATTTTTGAAGTTTTAAGGTCCGATATATGGTAAAGGCACATTTTAAAACATATTTTAAACAAAAAAAAATTTTGAAAAATTTTGAAATTTTTGTAATAGAATTTAATTTTTCAAAAAACTATATCTCAATAACGGTAAAAGATAGGGACCTCTGGTTTAAATTTTTGAGTTCCTCAAGTCCATTTTAGTCGAAGGAAATTAGGGCCTTAATAACCAAACTTATACAAAAGCATGTATCATTAAACAAAACCCTTAAAAATGGCAAAAAGTCGAAAAATCGTAAGGGGGACCCCTTCGATAAGAAATCTCGAATTTTTACAAAAAAAAATATATCGGATTTTTCTCAAAATTGATACACATTGGGCCGTAGATCACAAAAATAAGGTTCATTTTGGATTTTGGCCAACTGTTTTTGAGTAAATCGGAAAAAAAGTACCTAAAATTGACTATATCGGAAAATAGTACATAAAATTGACTATAACTCAAAAACTAAGGCCTCTTGATTTTTTTAAATATTTTTTTATTAATCCTCACCCCAAAATTACCTAACGGCCGTATTTTGGACTGTATAAGGAAAACTTTTTTTTTCAAAAAAATTAACAGAAAATATATGAACAGGTATTTCAAAAACTAAAAGAGATAGGGACCTGCGGTGGGAATTTTTGAAGTTTTAAGGTCCGATATATGGTAAAGGCACATTTTAAAACATATTTTAAACAAAAAAAAATTTTGAAAAATTTTGAAATTTTTGTAATAGAATTTAATTTTTCAAAAAACTATATCTCAATAACGGTAAAAGATAGGGACCTCTGGTTTAAATTTTTGAGTTCCTCAAGTCCATTTTAGTCGAAGGAAATTAGGGCCTTAATAACCAAACTTATACAAAAGCATGTATCATTAAACAAAACCCTTAAAAATGGCAAAAAGTCGAAAAATCGTAAGGGGGACCCCTTCGATAAGAAATCTCGAATTTTTACAAAAAAAAATATATCGGATTTTTCTCAAAATTGATACACATTGGGCCGTAGATCACAAAAATAAGGTTCATTTTGGATTTTGGCCAACTGTTTTTGAGTAAATCGGAAAAAAAGTACCTAAAATTGACTATATCGGAAAATAGTACCTAAAATTGACTATAACTCAAAAACTAAGGCCTCTTGATTTTTTTAAATATTTTTTTATTAATCCTCACCCCAAAATTACCTAACGGCCGTATTTTGGACTGTATTAGGAAAACTTTTTTTTTCAAAAAAATTAACAGAGAATATATAAACAGGTATTTCAAAAACTAAAAGAGATAGGGACCTGCGGTGGGAATTTTTGAAGTTTTTAGGTCCGATATATGGTAAAGGCACATTTTAAAACATATTTTAAACAAAAAAAAATTTTGAAAAATTTTGAAATTTTTGTAATAGAATTTAATTTTTCAAAAAACTATATCTCAATAACGGTAAAAGATAGGGACCTCTGGTTTATATTTTTGAGTTCCTCAAGTCCATTTTAGTCGAAGGAAATTAGGGCCTTAATAACCAAACTTATACAAAAGCATGTATCATTAAACAAAACCCTTAAAAATGGCAAAAAATCGAAAAATCGTAAGGGGGACCCCTTCGATAAGAAATCTCGAATTTTTACAAAAAAAAATATATCGGATTTTTCTCAAAATTGATACACATTGGGCCGTAGATCACAAGAATAAGGTTCATTTTGGATTTTGGCCAACTGTTTTTGAGTTAATCGGAAAAAAAGTACCTAAAATTGACTATATCGGAAAATAGTACCTAAAATTGACTATAACTCAAAAACTAAGGCCTCTTGATTTTTTTAAATATTTTTTTATTAATCCTCACCCCAAAATTACCTAACGGCCGTATTTTGGACTGTATTAGGAAAACTTTTTTTTTCAAAAAAATTAACAGAGAATATATGAACAGGTATTTCAAAAACTAAAAGAGATAGGGACCTGCGGTTGGAATTTTTGAAGTTTTAAGGTCCGGTATATGGTAAAGGCACATTTTAAAACATATTTTAAACAAAAAAAATTTTTGAAAAATTTTGAAATTTTTGTAATAGAATTTAATTTATCAAAAAATTATATCTCAATAACGGTAAAAGATAGGGACCTGTGGTTTAAATTTTTGAGTTCCTCAAGTCCATTTTAGTCGAAGGAAATTAGGGCCTTAATAACCAAACTTACACAAAAGCATGTATCATTAAAAAAAAACCTTAAAAATGGCAAAAAATCGAAAAATCGTAAGCGGGACCCCTTCGATAAGAAATCTCGAATTTTTACAAAAAAACATATTTCGGATTTTTCTCAAAATTGATACACATTGGGCCGTAGATCACAAAAATAAGGTTCATTTTGGATTTTGGCCAACTGTTTTTGAGTAAATCGGAAAAAAAGTACCTAAAATTGACTATATCGGAAAATAGTACCTAAAATTGACTATAACTCAAAAACTAAGGCCTCTTGATTTTTTTAAATATTTTTTTATTAATCCTCACCCCAAAATTACCTAACGGCCGTATTTTGGACTGTATAAGGAAAACTTTTTTTTTCAAAAAAATTAACAGAAAATATATGAACAGGTATTTCAAAAACTAAAAGAGATAGGGACCTGCGGTGGGAATTTTTGAAGTTTTAAGGTCCGATATATGGTAAAGGCACATTTTAAAACATATTTTAAACAAAAAAAAATTTTGAAAAATTTTGAAATTTTTGTAATAGAATTTAATTTTTCAAAAAACTATATCTCAATACCGGTAAAAGATAGGGACCTCTGGTTTAAATTTTTGAGTTCCTCAAGTCCATTTTAGTCGAAGGAAATTAGGGCCTTAATAACAAAACTTATACAAAAGCATGTATCATTAAACAAAACCCTTAAAAATGGCAAAAAATCGAAAAATCGTAAGCGGGACCCCTTCGATAAGAATTCTAGAATTTTTACCAAAAAAAATATTTCGGATTTTTCTCAAAATTGATACACATTGGGCCGTAGATCACAAAAATAAGGTTAATTTTGGATTTTGGCCAACTGTTTTTGAGTAAATCGGAAAAAAAGTACCTAAAATTGACTATATCGGAAAATAGTACCTAAAATTGACTATAACTCAAAAACTAAGGCCTCTTGATTTTTTTAAATATTTTTTTATTAATCCTCACCCCAAAATTACCTAACGGCCGTATTTTGGACTGTATTAGGAAAACTTTTTTTTTTTCAAAAAAATTAACAGAGAATATATGAACATGTATTTCAAAAACTAAAAGAGATAGGGACCTGCGGTGGGAATTTTTGAAGTTTTAAGGTCCGATGTATGGTAAAGGCACATTTTAAAACATATTTTAAACAAAAAAAAATTTTGAAAATTTTTGAAATTTTTGTAATAGAATTTAATTTTTCAAAAAATTATATCTCAATAACGGTAAAAGATAGGGACCTCTGGTTTATATTTTTGAGTTCCTCAAGTCCATTTTAGTCGAAGGAAATTAGGGCCTTAATAACCAAACTTATACAAAAGCATGTATCATTAAACAAAACCCTTAAAAATGGCAAAAAATCGAAAAATCGTAAGGGGGACCCCTTCGATAAGAAATCTCGAATTTTTACAAAAAAAAAATATTTCGGATTTTTCTCAAAATTGATACACATTGGGCCGTAGATCACAAAAATAAGGTTCATTTTGGATTTTGGCCAACTGTTTTTGAGTAAATCGGAAAAAAAGTACCTAAAATTGACTATATCGGAAAATAGTACCTAAAATTGACTATAACTCAAAAACTAAGGCCTCTTGATTTTTTTAAATATTTTTTTATTAATCCTCACCCCAAAATTACCTAACGGCCGTATTTTGGACTGTATAAGGAAAACTTTTTTTTTCAAAAAAATTAACAGAAAATATATGAACAGGTATTTCAAAAACTAAAAGAGATAGGGACCTGCGGTGGGAATTTTTGAAGTTTTAAGGTCCGATATATGGTAAAGGCACATTTTAAAACATATTTTAAACAAAAAAAAATTTTGAAAAATTTTGAAATTTTTGTAATAGAATTTAATTTTTCAAAAAACTATATCTCAATAACGGTAAAAGATAGGGACCTCTGGTTTATATTTTTGAGTTCCTCAAGTCCATTTGAGTCGAAGGAAATTAGGGCCTTAATAACCAAACTTATACAAAAGCATGTATCATTAAACAAAACCCTTAAAAATGGCAAAAAATCGAAAAATCGTAAGGGGGACCCCTTCGATAAGAAATCTCGAATTTTTACAAAAAAAAATATTT
>CAXASN010000029.1:0-85000 GCA_963971575.1 Liopterus haemorrhoidalis
TCACCACGAATTGTTTATTTTTTTAAAACAGCTGATTACGACATTGTAAATAACGAACTGAATTGTATAAACTGGTCAAATGAATTTAAAAATCTGTCTATTGACAGTGCTGTCGAAAAGTTTTATCGTATTTTGGACAGTGTAATCTTTAAGTATATATCATTCAAATCAATTAAAAAAAGGCAATATCCACATTGGTATTCATCTGATTTAATTAGCTTAATAAAAGAAAAAGACAAATATCGCAAAAAATATAAAACTTTTAACTCTAAAATTTTTTATTTGCAATTCTCTATCTTAAGAAAAAGAATTAAACTTGTAATTAAACACTGTTATTATGAATATCTTAAAACTATTGAGGAAGAAATACCAAATAACTCAAAAAAATTCTGGTCATTTGTAAACTCAGGTAAAAAAATCTGATATTCCTAAAATAATGCGATTTTAAAAGAAGTTGCCAGTGGCGGCACGGGTATTTGTAATTTATTTTCAGATTATTTTAAAACTGTTTATACTGATAAAACTAACTTAAATATAAAAGATATTTCTTCTTCAAAATATAGTGACAGCATTTCAAATTTCGTAATTAATGTTGATGAAGTAAATGAGATTTTGAGCAATCTTGCCCAGCGTGCGAACCTTTAACCATGATCTTTAATAGATCTTTATCTGCAGGAGAATGCCCAGCTGAATGGAAAAATGCAATTGTTGTACCTATTTACAAAAATGGAAATAAGAACAATGTAGAAAATTACCGCCCGATTTCTAAATTAAATATTTTGGAAAAAATAATATATAAACATGTCTATGCATTTTTTAAGCCGTCTATTATGCCGGTACAACATGGTTTTTTGTCTGGTAGATCAGTTGATACTAATTTAATTACATTTATTGACCAAATTCTTAAAAGTATGAGTAACAGGACAGAAGTTGACACGGTCTACACGGATTTCAGTAAGGCGTTCGATAAAATTGATCACTCTATACTCATTCATAAACTTCGCAATCTGGGCATCTGTGGAAGCTTGCTAACTTGGTTTATCTCATACCTGAATGATAGGTTTCAATCAATTGCCATGGGGGGCTTTAACTCTGACTGGGTTGAAATTACTTCCGGTGTGCCCCAGGGGTCCCTTATTATTTAATATTTTTATAAACGAAATCTCCGAATGCTTTAAATTTACCAAATTTCTCCTCTATTTTTTTTATTTATTTTTTGTACTGTGGAGGCACTTGTTCGTGCCTCGTGCGACTTTCAACGCAGGCCCACTGGCCAATGTTTAAATTGCCAGTGGCCAAATTTATATTGTTATTAATTTTAAGTTAAGGCCAGTATAGTATTGTTAATAAATATTGAGAAAATAAAATAAAAAATAATGATTCAACTTCTGTTAGTTATTACTATATCTGAAAATTAACATCAATTTGTAATAGCTTATATAAATATTTTTTGCTATAATTGTATTAACCTTTGTTTAGCAGTTTTATGGGTATAATTCTTTGCAATACAAACAAAATAAATATTTAGTAAAATAATAGTAAAATTAGCATGTTTCTGTATATGAATACATTATGGCAATTAATATTTATAAAAGTAGTTTTAGCATACAAGAAACAAATTACGGCATGTACCTGTAAAGTAACTTCAGAACAACGCGGGAACATGTTCCCGCAATAGGAACCTTATATATATGAAGTTCCCATTGCGGGAACAGGTTCCCGCTTTGTTCTGAGGCTGCTTTTAAGGGGTTAATTTAGAGGTAAGTACTTTTCATTCAAACATCTAATAATTTTGAATTAAAACGATAATAGAATTGAACTAAAACGATAAATAGTATTGAATTAAAACGATAAATAGTATTGAGTTAAAACGACAAATAGTATTGAATTAAAACGATAAATAGTATTGAATTAAAACATTATGATTTTGCTTCAATAAATAATTATTTTAAAACAAATTGTTCCACGTTTTGTTTCAAAACAATATAACAGTTTCAACGAAAACTCTGATTATTTGATTTTAATATGTAACGTTTTATTTTAATGCATCTGACAGTCTTATAAGAAAAATATTTGTTGCTTTCAATGAATGCAATGATTTTAAAACGTTTTTCGTTTAAAATAAAAACGTCGTTGTTTTGGACGTATTCAATGCATCGATTTTCTTGAGGTAAAGCAATTTTGCATTGAACCAAGAAATGTTTTTTCTCAGTGAGTTGACACGGTCTACACGGATTTCAGTAAGGCGTTCGACAAAATTGATCACTCTATACTCATTCATAAACTTCGCAATCTGGGCATCTGTGGAAGCTTGCTAACTTGGTTTATCTCATACCTGAATGATAGGTCTCAATCAATTGCCATGGGGGGCTTTAACTCTGACTGGGTTGAAATTACTTCCGGTGTGCCCCAGGGGTCCCTTATTATTTAATATTTTTATAAACGAAATCTCCGAATGCTTTAAATTTACCAAATTTCTCCTCTATTTTATTTATTTATTTTTTGTACTGTGGAGGCACTTGTTCGTGCCTCGTGCGACTTTCAACGCAGGCCCACTGGCCAATGTTTAAATTGCCAGTGGCCAAATTTATATTGTTATTAATTTTATTTTAAGTTAAGTTAAGTTGTGGAAGCTTGCTAACTTGGTTTATCTCATACCTGAATGATAGGTCTCAATCAATTGTCATGGGGGGCTTTAACTCTGACTGGGTTGAAATTACTTCCGGTGTGCCCCAGGGGTCCCTTATTATTTAATATTTTTATAAACGACATCTCCGAATGCTTTAAATTTACCAAATTTCTCCTCTATGCTGACAACTTAAAAAATTTTCTCGCCTCTTCTGATATCGAAACATGTTTTCTGGTGCAATCAGACATCAATCGGTTCTATAGGTACTACTTAAGAAATAAATTATTTTTAAACATCAATAAATGCTACCATATTGTTTTTTCAAGAAATAAACAGCTTATCAACTACAACTTTAAAATCAACGATACCTACACCATTTCAAAACGTTAATCATGTCCGTGATTTAGGTATAACTTTGGATAGCAAATTAGTCTTTGATATTCATATAAACACAATTGCCAAAAAATCATTAAGAATGTTAGGTTTTGTTATTCGAAATAGCGCAAACTTTAAAGAACCTAAAACCATCTTAACTTTGTACAAAACGCTTGTACGAAGCCAGATGGAGTTTGGCAGTGTTTGTTGGTCTCCGCAGTACTTTACTTATATAAATAGACTAGCTGAGCACCCGTGCTTCGCTACGGTATATTGACGACAGGGTTGCCAGATTATTATTTTACCAAATCGGGATTTTTACCAAATAAATATAAAAAATTCGGGATTTCGACTCAAAAAGCGGGAGAACCTAATAAAATCATCAAAAATTTTCAAAATGTTTATAAACAAACTCTCTTCCAAAATAGTAGTGAGGAGCAAAAAAAAGGTCCTCAGTCCTTACTCCCAAAATAGAAGTGATGAGCAAAAAAAAAGGTCTTCACTCCCAAAATAGAACTGATGAGCAAAAAAAAGGTCCTCAGTCCTCACTCCCAAAATAGAAAGTGAGGAGACAAATATTTTTTTTGATTAATTCGAGATTTTAGCTGTCCCGCGAAACCCTGATTGACGATCTCATTTTAGTGTAAAATACTCAGTTTGTTTTTAAACATGTGTATGGGTAACCTTTGTAAGCCAAAACCTAGTCGATATCTCATGTTTCTTAAGACATATTGAGGAATCCGTTAAATCACATTTCAGCCCTTTCCACCCCCTTAGGGATCGAATTTTGAAAAGTTCCGTATTAGTGGATGCTTACGTCATGGAGGGAATATATTTCCAGAATTTCATGTCCCTATGTCAAGGGACGTTCTATCGAATGAAAAATACCAATTAACCCCGTTAGAGATGAAATTTTAAAAAACTGTCAAAACGCTTACTAAACATTTTAAATAGAAAGCTATGTAGGTTTCTGTTCAATAGAAACCTATGTAAGTTTTCTATAATTCACCCCGAATAAAAATTCATCCCTTTAGGGGTTGATTAGGGCAAAATCCTGAATTTCTTTTGCAAACATTTGTATGGGTAACCTTTGTAAGCAAAAACCAAGTCGATATCTGATTGGTTCTAGGAGATATTGAGGAATTCCTGAAATCATATTTCACCCCGTTTTTACCCCCTTAGAGGTCGACTTTCGAAAAATCTCTTCTTAGTGGAATATATTTTGCGAATTTCATGTATCTATGTCCAAAAAACGTTCTATCGAATAGAAAATACCCATTTACCTCTTTAAGGGTGAAATTATAAAAAACTGTCTAAATTATTTTGAGGTATTTTAAAAAGACATCTATGTGCCAAAAAGGAACGTCAACAAACACAGGAAATACGACGGGATGTATAATACACCCCGAATGTAGATTCACCCTTTTAGGGGTTGATTAGGATAAAATACTAAAATAAGTTTTTGGCATTTGTATGGGTAATCTTTATAAGCAAAAATCAAATCGCTCATAACTTATTGGTGTTAAGAAATATTAAGGAATCCTTGAAATCACATTTCACCCTTTAGGAATGCAATTTTAAAAAATTGTCAAAACCATTTCGAGATTTTTTAAAAAGAGAACCATCAGCCAAAAATAAATCTTGTGACTCAACAAATACAGGAATACGACGGGATGTATAGCTAAGTCCGAATGTAGATTCACCCTTTTAGGGGTTGATTAGGCAATATCCTGAAATAGATTTTTTGGCCTTTGTATTGGTAATCTTTATAAGCGAAAACCAAATCGATATTTTGTTGGTCCTCAGAGATATTAGAGTATCATTGAAATCATATTTCACCTTTTTTAACCCTTTAAGGGGAAATTAAAAGAACTATCAAAAATATTTCGAGATATTTAAAAAAGACACCTATGTGCCAAAAAGGTATGTTATAAGTCAACAAACACAGAAAATACGACTGCATGTATAATTCACCCCGATTGTAGATTCACCCTTTTAGGGGTTGATTAGGAAAAAATCCTGAAATAGGTTTTTCGGCATTTGTATTAGTAAGTAATCTGTGTAAGAAAAATCCAAGTCGATATTTTATTGGTCCTAAGAGATATTAAAATATCCTTGAATTCACATTTCATCCCTTTTCACCCTTTAGGGATGTAATTTTTAAAAAACTATCAATATTATTTCAAGATATTTTAAAAAGATACTTTTGTGCCAAAAAGAAATTGTATAACTCAACAAACACAGGAAATACGACGGGATGTATAATTCACCCCGTTTGTAGATTCACCCCTTTAGGGGTTTATTAGGCAAAATCCTGAAATAAGTTTTTCGGCATTTGTTGAGGAATTATTGTAAGAAAAAACCAAGTCGATATCTTATTGGTCCTAAGAAATATTAAGAAATCCTTGAATTCTCATTTCATCCCTTTTCACCTCTAAGGGCTGCAATTTTAAAACACTATCAATATTATTTCGAGATATTTTAAAAAGACACTTACGTGCCAAAAAGATATTTTTCAACTCAACAATCTCAGGAAATACGACGGCATGTATAATTCACCCCAATTGTATACTCACCCCTTTAGGGGTTAATTAGGATAAAAACCTGAAATAAGTTTTTCGGTATTTGTATGAATTATCTTTGTAAGCAAAAAGCAAGCCGATATCTTATTGGTCCTAAGAAATATTAAGGAATCCTTGAAATCACATGTCACCCCTTTTCACCCTTCGGGGCTGAAATTTAAAAAAACTGTCAAAACCATTTCGAAATATTTTAAAAAGACACCTATGTGCCAAAAAGTAATGTTACATCTCAACAATCACAGGAAATACAACGGGATGTATAATTCACCCCAATTGTATACTCACCCCTTTAGGGGTTGATTAGGATAAAAACCTGAAATAAGTTTTTCGGTATTTGTATGAATTATCTTTGTAAGCAAAAAGCAAGCCGATATCTTATTGGTCCTAAGAAATATTAAGGAATCCTTGAAATCACATGTCACCCCTTTTCACCCTTCGGGGCTGAAATTTAAAAAAACTGTCAAAACCATTTCGAAATATTTTAAAAAGACACCTATGTGCCAAAAAGTAATGTTACATCTCAACAATCACAGGAAATACAACGGGATGTATAATTCACCCCAATTGTATACTCACCCCTTTAGGGGTTGATTAGGATAAAAACCTGAAATAAGTTTTTCGGTATTTGTATGAATAATCTTTGTAAGCAAAAAGCAAGTCGATATCTTATTGGTCCTAAGAAATATTAAGGAATCTTTGAAATCACATGTCACCCCTTTTCACCCTTTGGGGCTGAAATTTTAAAAAAGCTGTCATAACCATTTCGAAATATTTTAAAAAGACACCTATGTGCCAAAAAGTAATGTTACATCTCAACAATCACAGGAAATACAACGGGATGTATAATTCACCCCAATTGTAGATTCACCCCTTTAGGGGTTGATAAGGACAAAATCTTGAAATTAGTTTTTCGGTATTTGTATGGGTAATTTTTGTAAGCAAAAAGCAAGTCGATATCTTATTGGTCCTAAGAGATATTAAAGAATCCTTGAAATCACGTATCATCCCTTTTCACTCTTTAGGGTTGAAATTTAAAAAAACTGTCAAAACCATTTCGGTTTATTATAAAAAGACACCTATGTACCAAAAAGAAACCTTATAACTCAACAAACAAAGGAAATACAACGGAATGTAAAATTCACTCCAATTGTAGATTCACCCCTTTAGGGGTTGATAAGGATAAAATCTTGAAATTAGTTTTTCAGTACTTGTATGGGTAATTTTTGTAAGCAAAAAGTAAGTCGATATCTTATTGGTCCTAAGAGATATTAAAGAATCCTTGAAATCACATATCATCCCTTTTCACCATTTAGGGTTGAAATTTAAAAAAACTGTCAAAACCATTTCGAGATATTATAAAAAGACACCTATGTGCCAAAAAGAAACCTTATAACTCAACAAACATAGGAAATACGACGGGATGTAAAATTCACCCCGATTGTAGATTCACCCCTTTAGGGGTTGATTAGGACAAAATCCTGAAATAAGTTTTTCGGCATTTGTATGGGTAGTCTTTGTAAGCAAAAACTAAGTCGATATCCCATCGACCCGAAGAGATATTAAAGAATCTGTGAAATCACATTTCACCCCTTTTCGCCCCTTAGGGGTTGAATTTCTAAAAATCCCTTCTTAGTGGTTGCTTACATCATGGAGGGAATATAATCTCCAAATTTCAAGTTTCTAGGCCCAGGGGTACGGGCTGGGCGGTGATGAGTCAGTCAGTCAGGACACTTGCTTTTATATATATAGATTGGAAAGCGTACAAAACAAATTTGTTAAGTTTATGAAGAGGAAATTCCCAAATTTCAGCATAATTTTGTTGCCGATGGAGAAAAGACGAATTTTAACCGATTTATCTATGGTTCACAAAATATTTAACAACACTGTAGTCTGTATATTCATACTAAATTCTTTCTCTATTAGAACCCCTTCTTACCCTATAAGAAATACTAATTTTTTCTATACATCTCATGAAAACACTAATTATGCTTTAAATTCACCAACTTTGCGTCTATCTACCTCGTTCAACTTGCATTCTTGTAATACAGAATTTCCAGATCTTTTTAACACAAATTTGACATATTTTAAAAAATCTATATTACGTTGCGTATTATAATATTGAACCTAACGTTATACAAATATACACAAGTAGTTACATATTTGATGTTTTAAATGTTTATTTAAATCATTGTTTTGCTATGTGCTAGTATATGTTAACAATATGAAAAAAATTGTATAATTTATGTAGTGCCACCCTATTATTGAGATCTTTATCCCTCAGATCCCTGTTGGTGTGGCCAAAACTTAAATAAATAAATAAATAAATAAATTTTCAAAGTACATTGTTGGATTAAATGATAATTTCTCTATAAGTGTGCTTAATATCAAAATTCGAGGTTGTTTTAAATTTTAGGTCCAATTTTGGAAAACCTATATATATATATATATATATATATATATATATATATATTTGTTTTACCGCTTATGCAAGCCAATTCTATGTACTCAATGGACGGTGTCAAACCAAAATTGACGTTTTCAGACCAGGGGAATGGTCTGAAAACGTTTTTCATGTTTTTTGGAGCTCTTGCACTCTGATTATATAGCAGCGATGACAGAGAAAATTTCACAAATGGTCTGAATACGAGGGTAGATCGTATACTTATATACAAATTTAGTTCACTGATTTGTCGTGAAGAGCGCGCGCCAGTAGTTTTTGTATATAACTTTTTATACAAAAAATGTACGATTCCGACTTTGTCAGACCAGCACAATTCAGTCGACGTTGTCAAGCCTTAAATCTGGCAACACTGTATAGAATGAGCTAGATAAACATTCCAGTCATGATAATTTTAGTTCATTGTAAGAACTTAAATATTTTCTTTCAATTTGTCTTACAGAAAAACTTTAAACTCAAATTTAGTTTTGGCAGACTCGTAGATACTTGAAAACAATGCATATAACCGATTTGTATCAAATTTGTTCAAATTAAAATTTTGGTATTTGCGCCATGAAATTCTTCTTTTTTTTCCAATTTAGAAATAATTACATTTTTATAGTTTATAGATTTTTTAAAGCGTGCTGAATGTTACTGCTTCAAATGAGACGTTAAATTTATTTAATATTTTTATTAGAATCCTAAATAAATGTACATTTTAATAAGTTTGAACTTTGTTCATATATTTCACAGAAAATTATTCTAATACGGACATCAATGTCCATAATTTATTCTTAATTCCAAAGAAGAACACAAAAGGTTTCAAATTACAAATAACTCTATGAACAATTACTTTTCTTAATTGTAAAAAATTAAAATAATTGTAAAAAACAAAAGTTCCCATTTCATTTTGAGTATTGAACATTTATGTGTACGTTTAAGAGCGTACTGTACCTGGGTTACGCTCAACGGATACGTGCATTTGAAAGGGCCAAAGAATTTGAACCAAATGTTGTCGGATCAATTTTATTTTTTTTTTTAATTTGAAGATAAAGATTGGCTCCGTTGGATTTAAGAGTTAAAATTTGGTTTTATTTTTAATTTTCAGTTTTACAATGTCCTAAACTTTGTCTAACTTCACATCACTGTTCCTCCGTAAATCAATAACAATTGCAAATTCCATAGCTAGAATCCTATAGATTGTACTTTTATCTTTAAAATGAGCCCTTATTTATGAAAATTAATTAATATTTAGCACCAATTCTTTGGCCCACACCGAAACACTATTTATATGAAATACTGGCATTTACAAGCATCGAGAGATGTATCCATCTGGTAGCGTGGTTTTAAACTAATCTAATCATAGTAGAGGGAGTCTTAAGCTCCGCCTTCGTTTCCTACACATATCTTTGAATTCGGTTGAAATGGGTAACAGAAGATCTTTGGAATAAAACAGTTTGTGACGTCAAATTTACCTGTTTTATTTTAGACTTTCCGTGGTAGAATACAAATTCATATTGACACAAAAAAATGGTCCCAAAAATGAAGTTAAATAATTATGGCCGGCTTCTGAAAGCTTAGTTAACTATAACCAAATGGTCAGAACATGGTTGTTATGGTAACGTATGGGATTGTTATACTGTAAGCGAGTTTAACCAAAAGGTTAAATCAACCCCTAAAGGGGTGAATCTATGATTATTAACATAATTTTTTGATGATAAAAAAAAAAAACTATTATTTCTACAAAATTATCTGTAAAATCAGAATTGGTAATAAATATTAATCACTTTTCACATACAAGAGCTTATTTTAAAGATAAAATTACAATATAGAGTGGTTAAGTGTTAACATTTGTAATTTTTATTCATTTACTGAGTAACAGTCATGTGAAATTGAAAAAAGTATAGCACTGTAAAATTGAAAATTAAAAATAAATCAAAATACAAATTTAAACTTATTAAAATATTTAATTTATTTACTTTATTTTTTATTAAAATTTATTTACTTATTTACTTATTAAAATTTTGATATTTTCTTTCATATCTTGAAATTAAAAAAAAAAATCAAATTGATTCGAATATATTTAATCTATATTTTATGATTCCCAAAAATACAGGTTGATTTATAAATATTAGCACTTTTCCCTCTCCCTGTAAGCTACTTCCACTTTGGTCACTCCCCCAATGACGTAATACGACTTCTCGCTACCGCACCCCGCGTGCAACGATGGACTTTGGAGGTGGCTACATTCGCCTCTTAACTTCAAATTTTAAGATGCCATATCATAGGCTCGAAACCTGGTTTCACTCTGTCATGACATTAAATTACGAGAAAATATATATAGCTCTTGTTTTTTGAATGTCAGATAAATAAATAAACCCATAGAAAAAAAGCATATCAGACAGACAGAGAGATTTTTTTTGTGAATTTTGTGTTACATTCACTTGGAACATGTAGAAACGAAAAATGGGTACCAAGAAAAAATTATGTGAAGTGTGAATTTTCACACGTTTCAGGGTTTCGTATGTATTTAGTGAATGATGATTATTTGGGAAGCCAAAACAAATTTTATGTTAAAATATTTTTTTATTAATTTTAATTCGAATGCCTAATACCATTATTTGGGTTTCTAAAAATTTGCAGTATTTTTTTTTATATAGTAAGGTTCATTAATATTTTGAAAATTGCGCCTACGGCTTCCATTGGTTGTTTAAGTCATAAACTCCGCCCCTCTGATTTCGTATACATTCAAACATAGAATTAAATTATAATATCAACACTTCCCACTGGTTATTAAATTTACGCTTTTAAAAATTAAATGCAACATTTGCCAAAATATAACTAGAATTTTGACAAAATAATTTAAACAAAATAAAAATGCAAAAAAAAAACAGAAAAAATTAAAATTGACGGGAGTTGAACAGTAGTTTGCAACTTACGAAGCGAGAACGTTACCACTGATCTACGAACGTTCACTCCTTTACTGTGTTAAATAGCGGATTAAATATTTTACATATTTTAGTTAAAAACACAAAAAATGCGTTATTTTCCGAAAACATAATCTGATCAAAAATTCCTGTTTTACTATTCCAGTTCACACCAATGTACATTACTTAGAATTTTTTCAGATTTTTAGTTTAAACCATCTGGGCTACAGGGTGTGGGACAAAATTTTGCACAATTCTCGCAAAAATCGCGTCAAAATAATTTATTTTGCAAAAATAAAATTTTGATCTTTAATTCAGGTTTCAAGGGCTTTCATTTGATACCATACACAGAATTGTAAAATTTTTTTTTTTTTTTTTCGATGAGCATATATTTGCTTATATTTTTAGGGGAATATGTTTTTTAGATGTTTTAGTATTTTTCCTATGTGCGGGTCAAAGAGTTGTATAAGCATGTCAAATTTCAACTCTCTAGGTTTAGCCGTTTGGCTACAATTTTTACCGAACAGACAGACAGACAGACAGACGACAAAATGACGGTATACGGGTTTTACAAAACCCTAAAAAAGAACAGATTTAACCTCCAATTTTATTTATATATGTAAATTTTCCACAACTTTGTAAATTTCACTTAGAAGATAAAAGGTTGTTAAATGATGCTTGTTGTTACGTTTCACAGATTAGTTCACTGACTGTAGTTTCGGCTCACCGTAAATTTGAGAATTGCCAGAGCCGAAACTGCACTCAAAAAAAAAAAAAAAAAAAAAAAACAGTGAGATATAACAAAAAGGTCTAATTAAACAACCTTTTACAAATATTATTTTTTTCTCGTTTATGATCCACCTGACACGCATACTTCTTTTTGGTGTATAGAATTTCGTTTATCGGTGATTCTAAGGATCTTGCTTAATTTTACTTATCACAAGCAAGCCTGTGGCTGCCAGCAATAAATCGTTTGTGCTTGCCGTTGACCGCTCGCAAGTAGATAATAATTAAATTGTTAAAATAATTTGTGTAAAAAATATTTAGACAAATTACGGGCTCTGCTTAGCAACCGGCTATAAGCTGTACGGGCATTTCTGTGTGCGCTAAAAAATAGACGTAATCCGGTCTATATTACTTCTACATGTACACAGATTGAAAATGTGGTCACAAAACTTGAAATCAAGAGATCTAGACTCATCTCGCGCTGTCGCGTCAATGATGATGATGACTTCTCTTTATTTTTCATATGAGAAATATAATAGTAAATATTACCTTTTATTATCACGACAGTAATAGTTTACTGAATTTATACAGTAATAAATGTCCTTAATAACAAAATACGTAAATAATACGCCAATATAATTAAAACCAAGATACAATTTGTAAAAATATATTTTAATGCGCAGTACAACCTAGTGGCTGTGCGTTTCGGGTCAGGTATGCGACAGTATTGACTAATATTTCTTCATTTTATTGAGTAACAAAATTATTTAATTTGAAGTGTAATCATTTTCAAAAACGCGTGAAAAAAACAGCACAGGAGGATCCCCCGAATATAGTTTATGTATAAAATAATAATCGGCATATATTAAATGTAATTACTAACTTATGATCAAAAAGTCTTTCAGTCTCAGATGGCTTATGTATTATAAATCGCAGATCTTCTTTTGTTAATTGAGTATTCATAATGCACGTGTCATTTGTCGAAAAAAAAGGAGATTTTCTTATATAAAACATAGCCGCCCGAAGAAAGGACATTTTGATCCACATGTTACATTGCAAATACGTATATGAATTATCAACAAGTGTTTTTTCACATACAATATTATTATTATTTATTTAAACTGCACTCTTGAGTGTAAACATACTCCTGAGCAATAGGACTGAATGAGTCGGTTTGAATGTTTTCAACTTTACAAATCATATTATACACTATGATAAAATTGGCAACGTCGCAAGGCCTGACAATGTCGATTGAACAACACTATTTTATACAGGTGATACTGAAAAAGCGGTTCCATATACTGGGTCTAATAATGTTTATTAAACATAGCGAATTTTTTTTTTGAGATTTTCTTACCCCTCTCAGTGTGCCCTGAGAGTTATAACTGGTAGATTCTATATCTGGCATATATACACGCGAAATCCTTTAAATAACGGTAGGTCTTAGGTCGCCTGTTGGATATCATTGGTCTGACCACGTCGGTTGTATCAATATATATATATATATATATATATATATATATATATATATATATATATATATATATATATATATATATATATATATATATATATATATATATATATATATATATATATTTGTTTCACCGCTTATACAGACCCAACTCGCTATACTCTGCAGGCGTTACCAGACCAAAAGTGACAAGCTCAGACCCGGCATCGGGTCTGACAACGTTTTCTATGCTAGAAGTACGAATTAGGCCTCAAACAATCTTTAGCAATGAGTTTCAGGTGGGTCTGGGAAAGCGGTAGAACGTGTTTTTTTATACAAATTTAGTTCACGAAATTTCTGTGAAGATGGTGCGCGTGTTGGGCTTGTATAAAATATTTGTAATTGATACGACTTATACAGACCCGCTATACACTATATACCTTCACAGACCCGAAACTTGGCAACACTGTTTGGGTCTGTCAAGATACATACCGGGTCTGTAAAACTAATATGGCTATCAGATATTATATATACTCACGACACCTACACAATCTTTGTTATTTTAGACTAAAGAAATTTTTTTTTTCGATCCGTTTTCCTTTTTTAGGGTGGATATGACTTCCAAAAAAACTCTTATAACGTCACTCATGTGTTTGTACGATAGAAATTGTAGCCAAACGGCTTAAAATATAAAGTTCAAATTTGACATGCTTATTCAACTCTTTGTCCCACATATAGGAAAAATACTAAGAGTTCAATACATCCCGAGATAAATATAAACAATTATGTATTTAATAAAAAAAAATATATATAAATTTTTTAAATTATGAATGGCATATCAAATGAAACCTTTTAATTTTTGGATCAATAAGCAAAGTTTTATTTTTGAAAAATCTTTTTTTTTTATGGGATATTTGCCAAAAATATATCAAGAGATTTTTGTCCCCCACTTTATCCCTCAGAGCGGTTGATCTAAAATTCTGTAAAAATTCTGCAAAAATGTGCTAAAAAAGATTTTTTCCCGCCCCCTTTTACCCAAAGGGGTTAAACTAAAAATCTGTAAATATTATAGGTAATTTACATTAATGTGAACCGGGAACGTACGAGAGGATTTTTTGACCAGATTGCGTTTTTGAAATTTATTGCAGTATTTGTGTTTTTGACAAAATTAATTATTATTTTTTAATTCGTGGCTAAATTATGGATAATAATGTATGAATTGTTTGTATTATGGCTAAGATAGTGTGCCTTTTTTTGAAATTAAAAATATAAAAAAAAAAAATATACGTTAATTACACTATTATACTATTATACGTTGTGATTCAACCTTTTATTTTTAAGGTATCAAAGAGGAATAAATCTTTTTTAGTAATGAAATACTTATAAAACAAATAACACATTTTTAATAGTGAGAAATACGTTTCTGAAATTGAGAAAAATTATGCCATTTATAAATACTGATAAATAGAAATAAATGAAGCCTTATATAATATATTTCTTATTAATCTAATGAAGGTTCTAAGGATTTTATCGGGACTATAGCTATAGCCATATTTCCTCGTAGAAAGTTTTCCCCTTTAATCAAAAGGGGTTAAACTAAAAAAAATTAAACAAATTCTAAGTAATGTACATAGCTCTTAACCGGAAACGGTCAAGAGAAATTTTTGAATCAGAATTCGTTTCTGAAAAATATTGCAGTTTTGATGTTTTTGACTAAATTAATTATTTTTTTAATGCATGGCGAAATTATCGCTAATACTGTTATGGTTTTTTTTGACTAAGGTAGTGTATATCTTTTTTGAAATAAACAAAAAACATTTATAGTAGTGAAATATTTACAAATAAAATAGCACTTTCTTAATAGTGATAAACAGTGCCGTAACTACCTTTTTTCTGGCCCTGGGTAAGATTTTATAGTTGGGCCCCTTAACATATTTTGGGACCCCTAATATATTTTGGGCCCCCTAACTTATTTTGCGCCCCCTAACATATTTTGGCCACCCGCGCGCATCTTTAGGAACTTGGGCCGCTCTCATTAACAGTTCAACTCGCTGACTGATAAACCATTAATACAATTCTTTCATTTATATGTAAATTGTTAAGATTAAACTTTTGCATCTGTGGGTCTTACGTATTCAACTTTTCATCATTGCTGGGTGTTATATATTTATTTTATTACATTACCGTTTTAGAACAATATTATTTCTGTGATCTGTTTTGTAACGGACAGTGAAAAAAATATTTTATATCACTACAAACAAAATATTTTTCCTGTGAATATATATTTTCATTCAGGAATGTTATTCCGTAATTATTCAATAACAAATGTAATCCGTTTTTCGAAAATGTTATGTTAATTTTAATTTTATGGCAGACCATTTTAGGAACCCTATTTTATCAGGGCCCCTGACCCGTGTAATTATTTAAGAACTTTCTTTTGATATCACAATAATTTTTTCTTTAAATAATTACACTTTTCAACGACACAAAAAATCGATATTTTCGAAAAACTTGTCAGATAAAAAATTCCTGTTGAACTAATCCTAGGGCTCTCAGATTGTCGACAGAGCAAACCGGGACGGAGTGACAGGGTGAGGGGGGCTTGATGCTGTATGCGAAATTTTTTAACTAATCGGGAGGAATTAATTAGATTTTATGTTACAATTATTATTGTTTTATTTATAACACAAACATTAAAATTACGAATAATTAACAGAAATAAAAATAAATTCCTATACAATTACAATAAATAATTAAGAAATTATTACAATAAATCAGCGCTTTTTATTTAAAAAAATGATATCCAGATCATAACTTATATGAAATTTAAAGTATTTAGATTACAAGTTCACAGCAAATTCTTGTTCAATAGTTGATATAATAATTTTCAAATTAATTTTAATACTTTTAAATACCCGTCGAAAATAGGTGTCTGTATGTCGTTCCGGCGAGTTCTATGACAAAAAAGCACTGCAATAAATTATTTGAAAATAAAATCCATACAAAAGCATTTTATAAATACTTTTGGTTGAATTTAGCTCTTTTGAACAATTCACCTTCTTTTAAAACGTCATTACAACTAAAATCAAAATTTACCACGCACTGTAGAATAGCCTCTACCAGTGGCGCACCCAGGGGAGCCCCCCCACCCCCCTAAGAAGGAAGGAAATAAAAATAAAAACACACAAACGCAATAGAAAATTTTTAAACAGAGATGAGAATCTTTTTTTCCGGTCGTCACTTGTATTTTACAAGTGAGAACCCTTTTTTTAGGTCATCACTTTATATTTCCGAAGCGAGGACCTTTTTTTTTAGGTCATCACTTGTATTTTAGAAGTGAGGACCTTTTTTGTTTTAGATCATCACTTTGTATTTCCGAACTTTTTTGGTTTAGATCATCACTTGAAATTTAGAACCTTATTCATAATTTAAGTAATATTTGGTTGAATTAATAACTCTCATTTATTTCAATATTCTTATTGTTGAAGTAATTTAATGTTTGTTGTACATTTTTCCATTCTGATTTTTCTTTTAAAACCATCCATGAAAATATTGAAAAATGTTCAAGAGGTTTTATCCACTTATTTAAATATACAATAAATGTTTCATAGAAATTAGTAACTTCCATTTTAAAATTATTAATTTCATTTTTAGTATTCTTCCCCAGATTCTTCACGTTCTTTCAAAATTGTTTCTACATGTTTTGGTAAAAACACTGTCTGTATCTTTCTTCAACATAGCTGCTGTATCTTTTAATACACCGAAAACTTCCATTATAGATTTGTCTTTTCCCTCAATTTGTAATATTTTCAAATTGACCGATTCGGCCTGGCTATGAACGAACCAGAAGTATGCCTCACTTAATGGGTCATTAAAAAACTTTAATAGAGTTTTTGGCGCTTTACTTTCTTTACCGTCGGACAAATTTAAATTCGTTCCAATGATGTGCGTTCCCGCGGCGCCTCCTGACTGACTTAATAAATTATTAAAATACACAAAACCGGGACAAATAGGCGTCCCGAGAGACTGTCCAACTCGGCATACGTTACCATTTAAAAAATCAAAGTTGTCCTTGATATCCAGTATTTCCGGTTTGTTCCGGAAAATTTCAATACTATAATTCGATTCTTTGGGCAGACTCGGGTTACCATAATTTTTTTCCCAAATTACTAAGACATCGTCTTTAAATAAAAAATTGATGTGAAGTGTGAATTTTCACACATTTCAGGGTTTTGCAGGTATTTAGTAAGTGAATGATGATTATTTTGGATGCGAAAACAAATTTTATATTAAAATATTTTTTTTTGTTAATTTTAATTCGAACGCCTAATACCATTATTTAGGTTTCTAAATATGTGCAGTATTTTTTTTTATATAGCAAGGTTCATTAAGAATTTTAAAAATTGCGCCTATGGCTTCCATTGGTTGTTATAAGTTCCGCCCCTCTGATTTCGTGTACATTGAAACAGAATTAAATTATAATTTAAACAATTTCCACTGGCTATTAAATTTACGCTTTTAAAAATTAAATGCAACATTTGCCAAAATATAACTATAATTTTGAAAAAATAATATAAAAATTAAAAAAAAAAATCGATCCCTTTCGGATCGGGTTACTTGGATGAAAAATCAGCGTGAAATACCACTAGAACAGCACACACGTTCCACTGTGGCGTGTTACAAAGCTATAACTTGTGTACATTATTAGCCAAAAATCACAAAAAATGCGTTTTTTTCCAAAAACCTAATCTGATTAAAAATTCCTATTGAACTATTCCGGTTCACACCAATGTACATTACTTAGAATTTTTTCAGATTTTTAGTTTAAACCATCTGGGCTACAGGGTGTGGGACAAAAAAAAATTTGCACAATTTTGGCAAAAATCGCTTCAAAATAATTTATTTTGCAAAAATAAAAATTTGATCGTTAATCCACGTACCAAGGGCTTTCATTTAATACCCTACTCAGAATTATAAAAAAATATTTTTTTTTTCGATGAGCACATATTTGTTTATATTTTTAGGGGGATATGTTTTTTAGATGTTTTAGTATTTTTCCTATGTGCGGGTCAAAGAGTTGTATAAGCATGCCAAATTTCAACTCTCTAGGTTTAGCCGTTTGGCTACAATTTTTACCGAACAGACAGACAGACAGACAGACAGACAGACAGACAGACAGACAGACAGACAGACAGACAGACAGACAGACAGACGACAAAATGACGGTATAAGGGTTTTTTGGTCATACCTACAAAACCCTAAAAAGACGGTTGGTCAATGGTAAATTTAAATATGAAATGTACAATGTAAAATTCCTTAATGTAACAGGGTGCTAATAACCTATACTTTATCTCAGAAAGACTGATAGTAATAAAATTTATTATTTGTAAAAAGTTATTGTATTATACAACAGAAGCGGGAAAACAAAAGCGACGAAATATGAATAGTTCGAAACGAAATATTGTTAAAAACCACCGAGTGTGCCGCACATATTATATGGGAATACGAACTAGGGTTAAACACAATAGATCATAAAAAATTTACCCTAAAATTTTAAGGAAAAATATGGTCACAGGGGTGTGTTTAATGATATGATTAATATGGTCACAGGCGTGCGTTTAATAAAATGATAAATAGTAATATAGAAATACACAAAACCAATTTAAAAGTGTTTAAAATGTGCACGCCACTGGTAACTGCCTGACAAAATGATTTATTACTATTAGTCTTCCTGAGGTAGAGTATAGATGTTGGAGCACCCATAAATAAAATTATTATTATACATATACAAAAAAAAACGACCATGACACGCTCTGTGTTGGTCGTACAGTAAAATGTTTTGAATCATTGTTTTATTATACTATAATTTTTATGGCGTACATAGAAAAACGTATCAAGAAATAGAAAAATTAGATTCACTTTAATTCTTGAAAAATAGTTTCGAAGTTCAAGTTAAATAATTTTAAAAATTCGTAAGTGAAAAGAATCATAGGAATTACAAAGACAGTTCTGAGGATGTAGCGGAATGCTAGTAAAAAAATTATTTTATTATTACCACTGCAACCGATCAAAAATGAAATTTTTGAGCCTCATATAAACTTTTAAATACTATTGATTGTTATTGACATTCATTGAATGTCAATAGTAAACATTAGATTAACCGAGAAACCTTATAAATGAACTATTAATCCTAAAATAAAAATTATGTCATATTGAAATATACGTAAATTTTATTACTATCGCTAGACAATCGTCAAATGCAGGTCAACATGAGGATATTTGTTTACAGAAATGATGTAAGTACCGACAACACTGTACGGGATTGCGTACGTCGTCAGCATATACAAATTATACACAAATGACCTGATTACGACGTAAACATGTATGGGGTTTAATACCGGTTATCAAATATAGCAAAATTTTTTTTTTCGTAATTCGTTACCCCTTGAAGGTTGCTCCAGGAGTGCAAAGTGCGCTCTTTCTATTTTTGATACATATACTCCTGAAATCCCATTAGATTCGGTGGGTCTGTGGTTGTCTGTTGCATGTACATGGCTTGACAACGTCGGTCAGATAAATATATATATATATATATATATATAGGTTTTCCAAAATTATATATATATATATATATATAGGTTCTTTAAGATTTTGAAAATTGCGCCTATGGCTTCCATTGGTATATATACATATACTAGTGGACCCATTGCCAACTGTGTTGGCAAACAAATCATTACCTTAATATGGAACTTGCTCGACACCTCAGACTTCTTTCTCTATCCATATGCCTAACTTCATACAATTCAAATTGAATCAACTCTTCGCGTATTATTAAAAACTGGACAAATAATGAGTATTATTCCGAATTATTTATTTATTAACTTTGTAAGATGGGAAAACGATTCATTTTCACTCAGTGCATTATGGGGTAGATTTACAATATCCCACTGAACACTGCGCATGCGTCACACACACGTCATTTGTTCAATTAACAGAGATTCTAAACAGGTGGGACTATGCAGAACTTTTAAAACACAATTTCTTTCTAGGTGGTTTATAAAAAAATAAAAATAAACAGTTATCAATCATAACTTAAGATAGTGCTTTTAAGGTGAATCTAACCTAAACTAAAAGGTAAATGATATTTTAATGTGATAAATAAACAGAAACCATTGTTTTAGAGCCACTGATAATTCTTTAGTGTAGTCGATATGTGCTGCCATCTGTATAGAGTTTGCAGTGGGATATTGGAAATCTTGTCCTAGAATCGTAGAAACAGGGCCGCCTCAGAGGTCGGGACTTCGGAGATTTTAAACGCAAAACCCACAGCCGGCACTGCGTAGAAATAAAAAAATAATAAAGAATTGAAAAAATAATAATAAAGAAAAAAATGTCACATTTTTCTTACTTACTTTCATCAAAACCAAATATTTTTTTAAATAATTATTTTTCTGCTAATAATAATTTTAATCAAAAATGTCGAGTATCACGGAAGGATAACGTTTTTCTGTGTTTTGTTTCGTAAAAAAACCGTTCCGTGTATTTCACAACTAAATTAATAATTGTGAAGTGATTTTTTAATGAAAAACACAACTGTCATTTTTACTAATTTATTGTCAACACTCAAAACAAAAATTCACAGCACACTACTGTCCAATACATAAATTAATATATAATAATCGTTACATTTCGGTACCTCGTTCAATTGTTTCAGACAATTTCCACGCACCCAGACAGCCAGGGACACAGATTGGGGTATTATATTATAGATATTAAAAAAATACTGCACATATTTAGAAACCTAAATAATGGTATTAGGCATTCGAATTAAAATTTAAAAAAACATATTGTAACATAAAATTTGTTTTGGCATCCCAAATAATCATCATTCATAAACACCTGCGAAATCCTGAAATGTGTGAAAATTCACACTTCACATCAATTTTTTTATTCCTGTTATTAATTTGAATAAGTACAATGAGTGAGGGGGCGAACGATACGGTCTTGAAATTTTTGGATTGTTATATGGGATCCAAAATGGAGACCATAAAGATAGTTAGAAAGTGAATGATGCATGGGTCCGCATCAGTTCAGTATATTAATAATTATAATATGTAAGAGCGCACAAAGCTGTTGCAGCTCCAAGTTTTACGTCTCCCATCGTGCTATACGTCTGAACAATGAATGAGCGTATCGCGAGTCTTGGCGAGCGTGTGGACGGTGCACTCGTTTCGCCATCGTTCGCCGAACGCTTTGTCCGAGCCGCTCGGACGAGCGTGTGGAGCTAGCATATAAGGATTTTTTGGTCATACCTACAAAATCCTAAAAATACCGTATTGTTATGGCAAACCGGCTGTTGTTTATGACATGCAGGTGTGCGTTATCGCTTGTTGTCTGTTTGCCGTTCAAGGTCGCAGGCAGGCGGGAAACTGTTCACGATTCTAACGTTTACGTTGCGTTTTTAATTTATCTTACGCTTTCTTTAATTCTTTGTAAACTTCACTTCTTTATTATTGTTTTACTTTAGCGCTTAACGTTTACACTTTACTGTTTTCTCTTCTGTTTATATTTCTTTTGTTCATTTACTTCATATTTTCCACTTCATACATATGTTATTATATTATTGTTCTTTTCGACTTCAAACTTTTTGTTATACACAACTTTATTACTGTTTTTCTCTCCACTTTAATTGTTATTTTTCCACTTTAATTGTTTTCTCCACTTTTATTGTTCTTCTCCACTTTTATTACTTTCACTCCACTTTTTACTCACTGTTTCTCACATAACTTCCACTTTACTTACAACTCTCAGAGGCGGATTTAACGGCGGGCGCACCGGGCGCGCGCCCTGGGCCTCGACTTCTGAAGGGCCCCGCAAAACCCCAACTTTCCACTAATGACACCAAGTTTTGTTTCATATGTATAATTTTAATTACTTACAAGTTTACAATCGGCGGTAAAACCTAATAGTATGTTTAAATTCGCTTATTTATTTAAAAATGTGGTTAACATGTATTTTCCCTGTCTCTCTCTTTTTTAAGGGGCCCAATATTGTCTCGTGCGCCCGGGGCCTCAACCAGCCTTAATCCACCTCTGACAACTCTTCACCTTCATTGTCACTTTCAACTTTACACTACTTTCGCAACAGCCATCAACATGTGTGGCCGCAATTGCACTTCGTTTTGTTTCTTCGCGATATTAAAAACTTTTATTTCACTTTAAAAAAAAAAAAAAAAACCTTCTCAGACACGCGACACCATCCCCGATGAGCCTCCATAAGTTGTGGGATTCTATGCTGGGGTTTGATTATTCGGTTTTTATTATTAATTAAATTTATTGTGTGCGATTGCGACTACTGGCTACGGCTAAAAAAAAGGTCCTCTTCTCCATGCGCGGAGCCTATTGTTGAATTGCCGGGCCTGTTGTTGAACCGAGGGGCCTGCTCTTCAGATCCAAGTGAGAAGCAAAAAAAAGGTCCTCATCTCCATGCGCGGTTGTTGAACCGCGGAGCCACGTGCGGCTGCACATGCATCGCGCCGGCCCTGGGTAACGTCTCATTGAGGTCTGAAACTGGGTTTCTTTTCGTTGAGAGTAGAGACATTTGGCATCTAAATTGAGAGTGAATGGTTAGAAAATCCTTATTTTGTCAATGCAGGGTCCATTTGAGAAACTTTACAACGTGAGTGAGCTGTTTTCGTGCGTGTACTTATTCGAAAACATTACTGTGAACGAAGGAAGCGTTACTACCGAACGTAGACAACTTGTCCGACGCGAGTGTATTGCGAAAACATTACTGTGAACAAACGAAGCGTCACTACCGAGTGTAGGCAACTTGTCCGACGCGAGTGTATTGCGGGCAAACGACGCACAGGCGACACGAGAAAGCGTGTCTACGAGACAGTTTTGTGCATTTGAACTGTGTTTGGACCGGGAAAAGACGATGAAGCGAAACTTTTCGCATAGTGTAGCTGATTTTCGTACGGTTGATATGGCCGATGCCATGTCGACGCGTATATGTGAGACAGACAATGACCACGAACGCGAATATATACGACGCGAACGGGATATTTTAAATCGAGAACGGAACTTGATTAATTTTTCGTATCCACTTCTGACAACTCTTCAACTTCATTGTCTCACTTTCAACTTTACACTACTTTCGCAACAGCCATCAACATCTGTCGCCGCAATTGCACTTCGTTTTGTTTTTTAGCGATATTACCAACTTTTACTTCACACTCTTTTTTAAAAACCTTCTCAAACACGCGACACCATCCCCGGTGAGCCTCCATATGTTGTGGGATTCTATGGTGGGGTTTGATTATTCGGTTTTTATTTTTAATTAAATTTATTGAAGATAGAATTAATAGTACAAAAGTATGATAATATAACATGTGTGCGATTGCGACTACTGGCTACAGCTGTTGGCTTCAGACTGACTCGTTGAATGTGAAAATAAGTTCAAGCACCAGTGTTGCCAGACGTAAAAAAAAAAAAAAAAAAAAAATTCCTTAAACACTACGGCAAAATTTTCCTAAAATTAATCAAAAAGGTACTATTCTACTTTAGCAAACCCACCTTACTGCGCATGCGTGCAGTGTTGGCAATAGTAAAATGTAATATATCAATTTTAATAATTTAAATTTAATATCAATTTATTAAATGAGTTTATTTATAAGAAATATAGAAATAAGTAATATTCCCTTAATTTCTACTGTGATTAGAGTTTTAATATATAAATGTAGTTTAAATTTAATTTAATATTATTTATTTTCACTTTTTTCTGTTGTAGTTATTTATTATGCATTGTATCGATATTTTAATTTTTGTTATTCAGGTGGACAATGAACTATCCCTCTGCACCACCATGTTATAAACGTATGCACAATGATACACAATTTTAATTAGGCTAATGTGGGGGGGGGGATTAAGTACTGTGCACCTAAATACAAGGTAATTAGGTTAGGTTTAGTTAGTAAAAATCTAGGACAACAGAAGCCGAAAGACTCAAAGTACCCTAAAAGGAATTCGTGTGAAAAAAAAAAATATATATATATATAAAGAATGTATGGAGTACGGCCCTGACCTTATAGTGAATGGCATGTGATCTCTTTTTTTGATTCGAAATCCAGGTAAACCTAATATTTATTAGATTTTCTAACATATTATAGCATCATTTACTCACCTTAATCACCCATAAAATCATCCTTCAATCTTATCACATTTTTCTTATAAATTATCACATAACCACATTGTTACACACAAGCACATTATCTGTCTAACAACTTCGGACAAGTGATAACGCACTTGACAAGAGTGATACCTGCACACCTCGAACAGGTCATTTGCACAATTTATAATGAGCGAACGCGCTGCAACACCTTAGCGCGTTTTTCAAAAATAAAAATTATTAAAATGAACATTTCTGAAGATAGAAACAACGCAAGCACCTCAAACAACATGCAAAAAAACAACTTAGATACCCAAATGACAAATACAACCCCAACAAAAAGTTTTGCAAATGTAACAAAACTAAACAGCCAAAAATATCCAAACAAAAACCAAGCAATTATCGCCCAAACAATTAATGAAGTACCCATACAAGAATATGTCTACAGAATTGGTGAAATAGTAGGTGCCACAAATATTACGCACGCAATCAAACTCTCAAACAACAGACTATGTATCTACCTTACTAATAAAGAACTAGTTGATGAGATAATAACAAGATATAGTACCCTAGATGTGTGTAATCATCAAATATATATGAGACGATATGTAAACACAGCCCATCGGGTTATAATCTCCAACGTATGTCCATCCATACCTGACTCTCTTATAGAAGAGGAACTTTCTAAATGTGGAATAAAAACGGTATCACCTATATCAATTTTAAGGAGTGGCATTTTCTTAAAGTAGGAATATAAACACGTCCTAGGCTCCAGCAGGCAAGTATTTATACCACAAGAAATGGAAAAACTGTTACCTGAGTTCGTAAATATAAATTATGAAGAAACTAACTATAAAATATACTTCGCGCTAGACACAACATGCTTTGCATGTAAAGAAAAGGGTCATATAGCTAATAAATGTCCAAATAAAGGCAACATGAATAGCCACACTGTAAATATCAACCAAAGGGAAAAAGGCGCAAATGAACACATATCGGAAAACACCAATATCCCCTTAACCAACGCAGAAACACAAGAAGAGAATACTAACACCGGGAAAGAAATTTTAGAAGAAACAGGAAACGTTGAACCCACTACAGTCGATGAAAGCTCTGAAAAAACAGAAAACGTTGAACCCCCCACTACAGTCGATGAAAGCTCTGAAAAAACAGGAAATAAACGTACAGCACAATCGCTTAGCAGTATTGAAGAAGATGCGGTAAGTGAAACACCTGAAGACGCGACACTTACTGGAGAAGAAAATAAAAATAAAACCTCAAACAAGAGAAATAAAAAGAGTCGTAGATCTACTAGAAGAAGGTCAATAAGTCCAACAAGCGATTCATCACTTACCCTTGAAGAAATACTGGCCCCAATGAAAGAAGAAATGGAAAACAACCCCGGACTGTATGCAGTGCCGTTTGATGATATACAAAACTTCTTAGAAGAAGCACAAAATTCAACGGAATATCTATCAATCGTAACAAAACACACATTAGATACAAGCGGCCTCCTACTTACTCTGAAAGAAATAGGACCCCGTCTCCCAGATAGGGCTTCTAAAAATAGATTAACTCGTATGGTGAATAAGCTAAAAGAACAAATAAACCAACAAGTTATAACAAGAGTAGCAGTGACAAAACCTAATGCACAACCTAAACAATAATGCAAGAAGTTATATACTCAGAACACCACAACTCAATATATCTACAGCTTAAAAATGGCATTAATACAATGGAATTTAAATGGTTATTTTTCACACCTACCAGAATTGCAACAGATTGTCATTGAAACCAACGCTAGCTATATATGCTTGCAAGAAACCCGGCTCCATGATGACCAAAACATCAACATGCGTGGATATACAGACTATAGAAAAGACCGCACTAATCCAGCAATAGCGAGCGGTGGGGTAGCAATACTGGTTAAAAATTCCATTTTTGCGGAAGAATTCAATCTGATAACCGATCTAGAGGCAGTGGCCATAACAACTTACATCCCAAACTTCCAAAAAATCACAATATGTAATATTTACCTCCCACCCAACTTCCCCTTCACTACAAACCAGATAGATTCTCTAATCAAACAACTTCCAAGCCCTTTCTTACTAGTAGGTGACATGAACAGCCATAATTCAATATGGGGATCTGACCACATCGATTCAAGAGGAAGAAAAATTGAGAGAATAATAGACGATAACATAATACTGCTAAATGACGAGTCTCACACTCATTTCTGCTCAAGAACAGGCACATTCTCCAATATTGACTTATCGATATGTGATGCAGTTCTAGCCCCATATATCTCTTGGGAAACACTACAACATGTATATAGCCTTGGTCACTTTCCAATAAAAATTTCTTTCCCTACAAACACTGAAGTTATACAGTCAACTAGAAAATGGAATATAAAGAAGGCCAACTGGGATGGCTATAAAAACGACTCAAAAATTGCCATGTATGATATTCCGGAAAATAGCGACATTAATCAGCTAGTCCAAAATCTAACGGAACATATAGAAAAAGCAGCTCTAAAAAACATAGGGTACAAAAATCAGTGCATTAGGAAAAGTACCCCTTGGTGGAATAAATCATGCTGGGAAACCACTAAGCAGTTAAAAAAGGACCTTAACAAATACAAAAAATGCAGTACAATTGAAAATTTAATCCAACTTAAAATAAGTCGTGCTAAAGCCAGAAGAACCATTTTAGACTGCAAACAAAAATCTTGGGAACTATATACTTCCACTATCACCAGTAGCACCCCACCAACTCAAGTCTGGGATAAAATTCGTAGAATAAAAGGAGCAAAGACCAACTCATTTACATCCTCAATTATCAAAGATGGAAATACCATATCTTCACCCCAAGAAATTTCGGACTGCCTCGCTGAAGCCTTTGAGCACAACTCAAGCAACGAAAATTACACCCCAGAATTCTTGGTACATAAAAATATAATAGAAGACAACAATCTGTCTATAGAAGACTCTGAAGAAGATATAAATAAGACCTTTACCCTAGAAGAGCTAAAATCCGCAATAGGCCACCTAAAAATCAATAAATGTGCAGGACCTGATGGAATAACAGCAGAATTAATCAAAGAGCTCCCCGAAGAAACGATTCAGTACATACTCCTGCTATACAACTACCTCTGGACAAACAGTCTCTATCCAGAGCAATGGAGAGAAGTAATAACATACCCTATTCTTAAACCTGGCAAGAATAAAATAAATCCTGATAACTACCGACCAATTTCAGTTGCAAATAATCTAAGTAAGCTACTGCAAATCATGGTAAATAGAAGATTCATGTGGCATCTAGAAACAAATAGCATTCTCTGCAAAAACCAGTCTGGATTCAGGAAGTTCCGATCAACCACTGATAACCTACTATACTTATCGAACGAAGTAGAAAATGCCTTCAAAAATAAACTGGATACAATAGCTATTTTCTTTGATTTGCGCAAAGCCTATGATATGACATGGAAGAGACACATCCTAGATTCCCTCAAACACTGTAGACTGAAAGGAAATATAATCAAATACATCAACAACTTCTTGACAGGACGTAAATTCCATGTCCTTGCAAATGGCTGTCACTCACAAAAAAAAATACAAGAGAATGGGGTACCCCAAGGCGAAATACTCAGTGTAAGCTTATTTTTAATTGCAATCGACCAAATAATGTCAGAAATAAATATTCCAGTCAAGGGCAGCCTATTTGCAGATGATTTAGTTATTTTCTGCAGTGGGAAACATCTACAGACAATCCAACGTCACCTGCAAAACGCCATTTCTAACCTAATAGACTGGACTAACAAAACCGGTTTCCAGTTCTCCATATCAAAGACCAAAGCCATACACTTCAACAGGAAACAATATAATAATTATAACCCCAGACTAGAAATAAATGGAAATGTCATAGATTATGTTGACGACATCAAATTTCTAGGAATTACTTTTGACAAAAAACTTAGATGGAAGCAACATTTAATAAATCTGAAAAAAGACTGTGCACAGAGACTCAATATATTAAAAACTTTGGGACACCACAAATGGGGCGCTAACAGGGAGGTGCTATTAAACATCTACAAATCACTGGTTAGATCTAAATTAGAATACGGAAACATAGTGTTTAGCACCGCAAAACCAAGCTACCTAAAAATAATTGAGCCCATACAGAACGCGGCAATAAGGATAGCAACAGGAGCTATGCGCACAACTCCCATAAAAAGCCTACTATGTGAATCAAACAATAATCCCTTGGAATATCGAAGACTACAGAGCACAATAAACTATGCTGTACAACTAGCTAGCAAACCAGATATACCAGTCTTCTCAGATTTATTTCAAAAAATTGACAATCAACTGACACTATCGAATCACACAATACTACAAAACAAAATCAACCACAGCCTTTCCGAAATCAATATACCCCTTCCATGCACAGACACACAAAACCTGACTACATATCCACCATGGATTCTTACAAGCCCACAATACAATCTCTCCTTATCTCAGTATCCCAAAGATTCTACTAATCCCGAACTATTTAAAGCTCTATTCCACGAAATCCTAGACAACCTAAAAGAATCTCATGCCATTTACACCGACGGGTCCAAAATAGAAAATAAAACAGGTGCCGCAATAATATTTGACGGTGCAGTACATAAATTCCGACTACCAGATATTGCCACTATATTCACCGCTGAAGCATTTTGCTTATTAAAAGCGACAGAACTGATACTTCGACACCAAGAAGGTTACAACAAATATGCTGTTTACTGTGACTCCCTGAGTGTCATCCAAAGTATACAGCAGCTATACCCAGGAAACCACATATCGCAAAAAACCAAAGAAAACCTACACCGTATTAGAGATATGGGCAAGGAAATCACGATAGTGTGGATTCCATCTCATATTGGTATAGATGGCAACGAGAAGGCAGACACAGAAGCGAAAGAAGCCCTACGGGAAGATATAACACCAATACCAATCCCTACTTCCGACTTAAAAACAGCAATTAAAAGATATGTGCAAGCAAAATGGCAAGACGAATGGAGAGGCACAAATAACAACCATCTACGACAAATTAAAGAAAGACCCGAACGATGGGAACCAAGACAAGACCGACGAGACCAAATTGTACTGACGAGAATGCGACTAGGACATACTATGGTAACCCACAAGCATATATTCGAGAAAGAAGATCCCAGCACATGTGATAACTGCCATGTTAGGCTAACAGTGGAGCATATCCTAACTACATGCCCAAAATACAGTCAGCAAAGGCAGAAAAACAAGATCCCACAAACACTAAAAGAAGCACTTTCACCAGATAGAAAATCAGAAAATTCCACCATTGGCTTCCTAAAAGACATAAACATGTACAACAAAATATAGAACAAAATATCATAAATATACTAAATATGTAAACAATATAACATGTAATCCTATAAGTAAAATTGTAACCTGAGTACTCTGGTGCTAATAACCTAGCTGTTGATGCACCTAAAATAATAAATAAAAAAAAAAAAAAAAAAAAGAATGTATGGCACTATTCTACTTTAGCAAACCCACTAGACAATGTTGCCAACTATAGTAAAATTAAAACAAGTAAATTTAAACTAAAATCAAAATAGAATTAAAATTATTTGTATAATAATGCTTAACTTTTAGTTAAATAAATCTAATTAATTTAATATTCCGGTATTTTATAATAAGAATAAATAAAAATATTACATTCACAGCCGATTAAGGATTAAAAAAGGGGGAACATAATTTATATATATATATATATATATATATATATATATATATATATATATATATATATATACTATATTATATATATATATATATATATATATATACTAAATTATGTTCCCCCTTTTTTAATCCTTAATCGGCTGTGAATGTAATATTTTTATTTATTCTTATTATAAAATACCGGAATATTAAATTAATTAGATTTATTTAACTAAAAGTTAAGCATTATTATACAAATAATTTTAATTCTATTTTGATTTTAGTTTAAATTTACTTGTTTTAATTTTACTATAGTTGGCAACATTGTCTAGTGGGTTTGCTAAAGTAGAATAGTGCCGAATTATCTAGATACATTGTAAAAAAAATGTATCTGTATCTAGATATATTTTTGTGACATACAAATGTATATCCATAGTTACCCCAGAACAAGTCAATTGATAACCAAAATATAATGTCATAAATATATATTATTTTAAATGTAATAAGAATCTATAATAAAGCCTATATATATATAACATAATTAATATATAAAATACATATATTATATGGTGGCAGCGGTAAAAAAGTAAATACAATAATAATGGCTTTTAAACCTCCAAAACAATTCAGCCCAGGATCAGAACCAGCGGAAAACTGGAGTAAGTGGAAACAAAATTTCAAAATGTATTGTATAGCCGCAGAAGTAGAACAGAAAACTGAAAGTCAAAAAAAGGCTATATTTTTATATACAGTTGGTGAAGCGGGAATGCAAATTTACAACACACATAAATGGAATAAAGATGAAGAAGAAATAATATTAGACGATATAATAAACTTGATAGATTCACATTATAAACCATTTAAAAACACCACGTACTTAAGATATAAATTCTTCAATGAAAACCAAATAGAAAATCAAAGCATTGATGAATATGTTTCAATACTAAAGTTAATGGCAAAAGATTGTGAATTTAAGGAGTTAGAAGATAGTCTAATAAAGGATCGTATAGTTTGTGGGATATTAGATAATAATCTAAGGCAAAGACTGCTTCGTCAAAATGATCTTACACTACCCGATGCAGTTAATATATGCAGAAGTGATGTAACATCAAAACAACAATCGACAACTATAAATAAAAACAACATTAATGTCGATGCCATACGCAGACCAAAAAAGAAAGAAAAGAAAAACACGGATATAAAAAATCCTATATTTAAAAACAAAAAATGTTACAGATGCCTACAACAGCATGAATATGGTAAATGTCCAGCTTGGGGACAAAATTGCATGAAATGTGGAAGAAAAAATCATTTTGCCAAAGCATGTAAATTGGAGAAAAATGTCAACGTCATAAACAATGACACTGACAGATCTTCAATAACCACAAATGAAAGTGCAGATGATTTTCAAGTGGGCACTATAACAATTAATAATATTTATAAAGGAAAAAATTATGTAAAAGAATGGATGCAATTAGTCGCAATAAATGGAAAGAAAATTAAATTTAAATTGGATACTGGTAGTGAAGTAAACATTATTCCTTACAAAATATTTATAGCATTGCCAAACAAACCAAACCTTCAAAAAATAAAAAATTCTTTACTGTCATATTCACAGAATGAAGTAAAAGTATTTGGTACTTGTAAACTAGATTGTAATGTTGATGGGACGTCAATTAAATTAAAGTTTTATATCATACAGGAAGAGTGGCAATCAATTTTGGGTTTAGGTGCTTGTATGAAACTAAAACTAATAAAACGAGTGAACGAAATATCATTAGAGAAAACAGACAAAACTGAAACGGACAAAATTGTAGAACATTTTCAAGATGTTTTTGAAGGTGTCTGGGTTGTTTGAAAACTGAATATAAAATAAAAATAAAACAAGAAGCTAGGCCATATGTCGCGAGAACGAGAAAAATACCAATAGCTCTTCATAAGATGGTGAAAGATGAAATAAAAAATTTAGAAAATAAGGGTATAATAGAAAAAATAACGGAACCTACAGAATGGTTACATCCAATTGTGGTGGTTGACAAACCAGATAAAACTGTCAGAATATGTATGGATCCAAGATCGTTAAACCAATATATAATAAGAGATAGAATAGAACTACCAACTATTGAGACAGTATTATCATCTTTACAAGATGCACGGATTTTTACAGTATTAGACGCAAGTAATGCCTTTCATCAGATTCCATTAAATAAAGAAAGTAGTAAACTGTGTGCAATAACAACGCCATTTGGAAGGTACGTATATAAAAGAATGCCATTTGGCATATCAAGCGCCAGTGAAATCTTTCAAAGGGCAATAAATGAAATAATTGGAGATATGGAAGGAGTAATAGCCTACATGGATGATGTGTTAATATATGGTAAATATCAGAAACAACATAACGAGAGGTTAAATAAATTTTTGGAAGTTGCTAGAAAAAATAATTTAAAATTGAAAAAAGAAAAAATGCAACTTGCTGTTAAAAAAATAACATATCTGGGACATGAAATATCAGATAAAGGCATATCCATAGATGCCAACAAAATAAAAGCTATTCAAAATATAAAGAGTCCAACAAACAAAAAAGAAATACAGTCATTTCTAGGAATGGTGAATTATTTAAGAAGATTTATTCCAAATCTTTCGGAAGAAACTCGAATATTAAGAAATTTATTGAAGAAAGACACACACTGGATTTGGGAACAAAGTGAAGAACAATCATTCAAAAGATTGAAAACTTTAATTACCCAATCACCTGTCTTATCATTTTTCAATCCTAACAAATCAGTGACGCTAGCAACAGACGCAAGTCAGTATGGAATTGGGGGCGTCATTCTGCAAGAAGGGCATCCCATTGCATATTGTTCAGCTTCATTATTAGAAGCGCAAATGGGTTATGCATGTATTGAAAGAGAATTACTCGCTATAGTCTACTGTTGTGAACATTTCAATCATTATTTATACGGAAGAGATTTTACAATTTTAACTGATCATAAACCATTAATAGGACTGTCAAGAAAACCAATAGGGGAAATGTCCCCAAGAATACAACGTTTAATGTTGAGGTTATTAAGATATCAAGGTGTATTAGAATTTACTCCAGGCAAAAGTATGTTTATTGCAGATTTGCTCTCTAGAAAACCACAAGAAGACCAAAAAGTAGATACAAAATTTTTAGAAAACTGCAGAGTACACTGTATAGTGGTGGCATCGAAAGGAAAAGCAGAAAAAATAAAGGAGGAAACTAAAAAAGACTCCATTTTACAACAGGTACAAAATTATATACTTAATGGGTGGCCTAGAAAGAAACAAATGATAAAACCTGAATTAAGGGAATATTTAAAAAATAAAGAGAATATTCATATGAATAATGGCTTCATGTTTTATCAAACGCAATTAATTATTCCTACGAAATTAAGAGAAGATATGGTTAGTCGCGCACATGCCGCACATCAAGGCATACATTCATGTATACGTAGGGCACAACAAGCTTTGTATTGGCCAAATATGCCACAGGATATAATGAATGCAATTGAAAATTGTAAAAAATGTCAAGAACATACCAAGACAAATCAAAAAGAACCTTTAACTTCACATCCAGTAACAAAACATCCATGGCAAAAAATAGCAATGGATTTTATGAAAATAAAAAATAAAAATTTTCTAATCGTAGCAGACTATCATTCAAAATATGTGATATTAGAAAAATTGATGTGAAGTGTGAATTTTCACACATTGCAGGGTTTTGCAGGTATTTAATAACTGAATGATGATTATTTGGGATGCCAAAACAAATTTTATGTCAAAATATTTTTTTATGAATTTTAATTCGAATGCCTAATACCATTATTTAAGTTTCTAAATATGTGCAGTATTTTTTTTACATAGCAAGGTTCATTAAGATTTTGAAAATTGCGCCTATGGCTTCTATTGGTTGCTTAAATCATTAGCCACGCCCTCTGATTTCGTATACATCAAACAGAATTAAATTATAATTTCAACACTTCCCACTGGTTATTAAATTTACGCTTTTAAAAATTATATGCAACATTTGCCAAAATATAGCTAGAATTTTTACTGTTAAATTTTTTAATTTTTAATATTAAATAATTTAAACAAAAGAAAACTGCAAAAAAAAAAAAATTAAAATTGACAGGATTCGAACTCTAGTTTGCAAGTTAACTGTGTTTAGCAAATTAGAAAACCAATGACTAAACACACATCGCTATCAGCGCTGACGTCTGAACTTGGTTACATAGCGAATTAAATATTTAACATATTTTGGTTAAAAACACAAAAAATGCATTATTTTCCGAAAACATAATCTGATCAAAAATTCCTGTTGTACTATTCCGGTTCACACCAATATACATTACTTAGAATTTTTTCACATTTTTAGTTTAAACCATCTGGGCTACAGGGTGTGGGACAAAAATTTTTTTGCACAATTTTGGCAAAAATCTCGTCAAAATAATTTATTTTGCAAAAATAAAATTTTGATCGTTAATCCACGTACTAAGGGCTTTCATTTGATACCCTACTCAGAATTTAAAAAAAATATTTTTTTTTTCGATGAGCACATATTTGTTTATATTTTTAGGGGGATATGTTTTTTAGATGTTTTAGTATTTTTCATATGTGCGGGTCAAAAAGTTGTACAATCATGCCAAATTTCAACTCTCTAGGTTTAGCCGTTTGGCTACAATTTTTACCGAACAGACAGACAGACAGACAGACAGACAGACAGACAGACAGACAGACAGACGACAAAATGACGGTATAAGGGTTTTTTGGTCATACCTACAAAACCCTAAAAAATGACAGAAACTACTGCATACCACTTAATTAAGAATTTAAGAAGAATATTTGGTAACTACGGTTTACCACAAACTGTTATGTCTGATAATGGTCCGCCATTTAGTTCAACAGAATTTAAAAAATTTCTAACAGATATGGAAATCGAACAAATTACCAGCAGTCCAAAATATCCTAAATCAAACGGATTCATAGAAAGACAGATACAAACTATAAAAAATCTTATTTTGAAGTCAGAAAACTTGGATGTATTCCAAATTACAATGATTCATAATTCGACTCCAAAAAGGAACTTACCATCGCCTGCAGAAATATTAATTGGAAGAAAAATAAGAACGAACTTGCCAATAAACGAAGAAAACTTAAAACCCAATTATGATAATCAGGGAATAATAAAACAACTTAAGATAAACAGTAAAAATCAAAAGAAATATTATGACAGAGGTTCCAAAAAACTGGAAGAAATACCAGAAAATACCAAAGTGTTGATGCAAACTGACACAAGGAAATGGATACCAGGGACTGTCACAAGAAAAGACTCAAATCCGAACTCATATTGGCTAGAGACCGACGAAGGGCAAAGATTTAGAAGAAATCGGATACATTTAAAAAAATTAAACAGTAACGATTTACCGGTATGCAACAATGAGAACCAGGACCCAGAAGTTGCTATGGAAGAAGACGGAGACATGGAAGTAAGAAATGAAATTAACGGAGACATAAAAGTAAGAAATGAAAATAATGACTTTGGAGAAGGATCAAATGGTGAAATAGATGTATCACTCTCTTCGCCCAAAAGAACAAGGAGCGGCAGAAGATATTGAAGGAGCTTAAGGGGGAACATGTGACATACAAATGTATATCCATAGTTACCCCAGAACAAGTCAATTGATAACAAAAATATAATGTCATAAATATATATTATTTTAAATGTAATAAGAATCTATAATAAAGCCTATATATATATAACATAATTAATATATAAAATACTTATATTATAATTTTCAAATGTATCTATTACAACACTGTCTTTTATCTATGTTCAGCTGTTATCATTTTATATATCGAGGTTATGAGAAGATTATTTGCGTTATTATTTAAATAAATATAAAAAATAAACTTCTCCTAACCTCGATATATAAAATAATGACAGAATAAATTCAAACGATATGAAATTATGTTGGCAATACATACTAGCTTTACATGGAGATTTCTTCTTCAAATTAAACATCAAGTGTGAAAGCAAATCGATATTAAACATCGATGAAATTTAAGTTCAATCGTCTTAAAGATCTAGTGTGAAAAGGGTATAAGGGAAGTGTTCCCAACTTCGAAAAAATAAAAAAATATGTGAAAAGTAGAAGCCGTGTTTATTGGATAACATTTCTAAAATCCGTAAATTAATTTAACTTATTCATGTAACATTTAATTCATTTTGAAGTATTTTGTAAACAATTTAATAAAGAACATTAATTAGAAAGTAAATTACATCAATACATATGGTTTATTCATATATAATATTAATTTAGACCTTATTATTATAAACTTAGAACTACTAGTAAATTTTGATACATATGTCATTTATTGTTTAACCTTTAATAAACATATGTACATATTTTAAATAATTAATGTAAGTAGATATTATAATGTTATAAATGATATTTAAACTATTTATTATTAAAAAATGTTGGTTTTGACTACTGAGGGAAACTTTTTAAATATTTTTCTGTATTCCAGATTATTTTTGCGAAGTTTTTCAAAACCGTTGCTTACAATGAATCTTGATATAAGATGGTCAAATGTGATAAAAAATGAGGAACAAAGAAACACTGTCCGATGTAACACTATAAGGCCTGGATATCAGAACGAGAAAATACGTGCTGGGCACAGTGAAAAAGGTTTTCTTGCTGCGACTTAAAATATTTGTAGTGCTACTGCGACCGGATTCAAATTGAAAGACATAAGGAAAGTTGTAGTTACCTAAATTAATTTTAATAATTAAATAATAAATGACAGTGCAATAAACTAGTGAAAAAGATACAGGTCTGGTGATCCTGCTATCCAAACAGCATTCTTTTTATATATAAATATGCATACCTAAAGTTTATCTTGGCCAAATCACTAGGCGTTTACTTAAAACTACCGGTGGATATGGTACATCGGCCAATCTTTACTATACCCCACTGAACATAACCTTATGTGCTGCCTCTATACAGAAGGATAAATAACCCTTAAAAAGGTTAGGTTAGGCTAGGCTTTAACCAGAATACTAGTTATGTTAGAATAGTTTAGCTAGAATAAGGTTATATTGAGTGGGGTATAGTAAATCTTCCCCAGTAAATCTATCAGTCGGTAAACAGCTACATGCTTATACCCTTTTCAAACTAGATCTTTAAGACGAGTGAACTTAAAGTTCACCGATGTTTAAGATCGGTATGCTTTCACACTTGATGTTTAAATCTCTGGTGCTGTCATCAGCTACAGTAATTTTGTCCTTAAGTTACCGTCATGAAATTACCAGTTTTAAACTGTCTGCGCAGACGCACATTTTGAATTATTATAAACAATTAATGATATTTCATTTCATTCAACAATAAAGGCACTACAATAAAGAATATATTACACCTGTATTAACATATAAGTCGATACATTTTATCTCAATTATTGTAGCTCTGTATTTTATTAAACACATTATTAAAATAAATAATTTTATTATAACAATAAGTATAAACTTCTTATAACGTCGATATAATACAGTATTCTTGTTAATGATAATATAAAATGTTGACAGCACAAATTCAAGGAGTATTTTTTTATAATACAAATTAAGTTGGCAATGCAGGCGAAGTTTAAGACGCAGATCTTTGTCTTAAACATCGCTTGTGTTTAAGCGAGGCCGTACGGTTTCACATTAGCGTTTAAAGATACATTCAGTTAAACATCCGATCTTAAAGATCTAGTGTGAAAAGGGTATTATACACGTTCACCGAACTTGTTTTCGAACGCAGTTGATGTTCCCGGTATCTGCCGGTAGAGTTTTCGTAAACGCCTTATTGCAATTCTAAGCTTACCTTAATTTGGCAGGTTAACGGCGTATTTTTATTTTAAATTATTAAATAAACATTGTCATGACATGCCGTCACAAAAATTCGCATACCAATGTGTTAAACTGGGTAGTCAGTAGGAGATTCTATGTGGATACTCCATGGCACTTACTGGCACCAACTCTATTGGCGGGATCGTTTGCGGAAACATCGCGGTAACTCAAAGGTCGGGTTATAGACACTCGCATCCGGAGAGTGCGGGTAAGCTAATTGTCACCTGGCGACGCCTCGAAGAACCGTGCTTAAAACCATGAGTGTCTTCGATAGGAACGCCTTGTATTCGGGCTGGCTAACCTCGTGAAACAGGTCGAAGCCCGAAAACACGAGATAGACGCCCGCTGCCCGGTGTCATTCGCAGGATGACCCTGTTAGGAGAGCTGGTCACAGGGAAAACATAGTCGTCCTAGGAGCTTAGGCTCAAGACCGAATGGGAGTACCGGAACACCACCTCACGGAAAAGAACACACTAAGGTGTGTTCAACTCCGTGGTGTTCAGGTCACGTATCTACAGATGCGTCCTTCTCGTGGTGTACCCGTCAGCCCGCCCACTCCTGACCTTGCGTTGATAGTGGCCAGGTGACCAAAACCATCGGATCTAGAGGAGAGAACCTCGACAATAAATCGTGCCACCTCACATCTGGTGGAGAGGCACTGACAGAGCGTGACTTTACTTCCTCTTTCTGTGTCACCCTCCTTTCTCTCAACTTTCCTGTCGGGACGAACTTGACCCAACTCTTGTACTTCAGACTCTGATTCGCGTAGCAATATAAGAATCAGTATCTCATTATTTCATTTCTTTTCTACTGTTATCTTCCAAATAGTATGCCTGCCTGGGGGCTCAGGTGGCAGCCCCACCACCAGGCTTTGGAGTCAATGGGCTGATTACCCGTTACTCCGAGATTCAAAATAATTCCCAGTACGTCAATAAGAATTACCCGGACTGATAACACGTTGACAACCCTAGGCAAACGAACAAGGTTCCGATTTGGTACATGGAACGTTAAAACGCTATACCAATGCGGTAAACTAGCACAAGCTGATAGGATATTGGATAAAAACAACCTAGATTTGATGGGTTTGAGTGAAGTGCGCTGGAATGAATGTGGACAGATGACTACCGCTTCGAAACACGTGATGCTCTGGTCAGGAATGCCTAACCCAAATGACCCTCATCAATTTGGAGTAGGAATTCTTATAAACAAACGCATTCGAAATGCAATAATGAATTACAAATTCATTAATGAGCGCATAATGGTACTGAGGATCAGATGTCGTGTGAGAAATTTATCTGTCATACAGTGCTATGCTCCCACTGAAGATGCTGAACCTGAAGCAAAGCAGGTTTTCTACGATCTCCTCAGTAGAACATTAGAGGAAACTTCGAAAGGTGACCTACTATTATTGATGGGGGATTTTAATGCAAAAGTGGGCAGCAACAATGAATCCATGGAACATGTAATGGGGAAACATGGAGTGGGTGAGATGAATGAAAATGGTGAGCTACTGGTAGAATTTTGTGGCCTCACTGGAATGAAGATAGGGGGCACCTTGTTTCCTCATAAAATGTGTCATAAGATAACTTGGGTATCTCCAGATTCACGCACCCAAAATCAAATCGACCACATCTGTATAAATGCTAAATGGAGCAATATGCTAACAGATGTGCGCAACAAAAGGGGGGCAGACATTAGCTCTGATCACCACCTACTGGTGAATTTGCAGCTGAATGTAAAGATTATTCGCAAGAATAACCAAAACCCCAAGAAGAAATATAATATTTCTAAGCTGAAGGATGAAGAAATAAAATCCAACTTCTGTACAACACTTCGGCAAAATCTTACTGATAGAAGTGACCAACAAGAGAACATACAACAATGTTGGGACCAGCTTAGAAATGTTATAAACAAGACTTGTGAAGAAACATTGGGTATCACCAGAAATGTAAGAAAAGATTTTATATCGTCGTATACTTGGACTCTTATAAGCAAAAGAGAATCAGCAAAGAACGATATAAATTCAGCTAAAAGTGTCGACGAAAGGAAAGATGCACAAGCCAGATATAGTGCTCTCGATAAAAGAGTAAAAAGAAAAATAAGGGATGACAAACGTCTGTGTATGAATACATTAGCTCAACAAGCAGAAAACGCGGCAGCCTCTCGTAACATGAAGGACCTTTATGACATTACGCGGAGGATTGCCAATACCGTTCAATACAAGAATATGCCTGTAAAAGACAAGAACGGTGTGCTATTGACTAATGTAGAAAAACAACTGCAAAGATGGAGAGAACATTTCTCAGAGATTCTAAACTTACAGCGTTGTAATTTAGAACCAACGATACAAACGGAAATATGTCCTCTTCCAATTCGAACTTCCCCGCCATCTAAGAGAGAAATTATTGTCGCCATCAAGAGTTTGAAGAACAACAAGGCTGCGGGCTGTCATAATATCACAGCCGAGGTACTTAAAACAGACGTCAACTTGTTTGCTGAGTGTCTTCATCCACTCTTCACCAAGGTGTGGGAACAAGAGTCATTTCCTTCGGACTGGCAAGAAGGCATTGTGATTAAAATTGCTAAGAAAGGGGACCTGACGGACTGCAATAATTGGCGTGGCATTAACATCTTATGCTCAGTAATGAAGATTTTTTGCAAGATAATCCTTGAAAGAATGGTCACAGCTATCGACAGGAAATTGCGACCTGAACAGGCCGGATTCAGAACAGGCAGGTCTTGTATAGATCAAATTAATACGCTAAGGATTATCATCGAACAAGCAGTCGAGTTCCGTTCCCCCTTGTATCTTCTTTTCGTCGACTATGAAAAAGCATTCGACTCTGTCGATAGAGAATGCATTTGGGCTGAAATGCAGAATATTGGAGTGCCTGACAAAATAATATCTCTGGTTAGAAATAGCTACAACGGCTTCACGTGTAGAGTTCTACACAATGGTAGCTTGTCAGAACCCTTTCCAACCATTACAGGTGTTAGACAAGGTTGTGTGATGTCACCGCTTCTTTTTTTGATAGTTTTAGACGCCGTGGCTAGACGATCAACAGCTAACAAACCCAGAGGAATCATTTGGAATCCGCTAACACCAACAGTCAGACTGGAGTCACTGGATTTTGCAGACGATAAATGTGAGTTGTCGCATAAGCATGGAGACATGCAGCAAAAACTAAATGACCTCACGATTGAATCTGCAAAAGTTGGATTGAAAATCAATAACTCCAAGACAAAAGAAATGCGGATAAATGCAGAAACCGGTAGACCTTTACTGCTCGGTAACCATCAAATCGAGCGTGTGGATGATTTCCAGTACTTGGGGAGTGTTGTGCCTGTGGACGGTGGCGCGGATTTAGATGTGGAAAGCAGAATACGCAAAGCGAGAGGCGCATTTATCCAACTTAGCCGTGTATGGAATTCTGCGATCTACAGTACTTCCACGAAAACTACCATATTCAGGGCATGCGTGACGTCAGTTCTTCTGTACGGCTGCGAGACTTGGTTCGTAACAGAAGCTATCAAGAGAAGAGTGCGAGTATTTGTAAATCGATGTCTTCGACGAATTCTTCGCATTTATTGGCCACGTAGAATATCAAACGTAGAATTGGGAGAAAGAACTGGTCAAATGGACATTAATTTGCAAATAAAAAGAAGAAAGTATGGTTGGTTAGGGCACACTCTTCGAAGGGCTCCTAGCGAAGTGCGTCGCTATGCACTAGCATACAACCCTCAGGGCAGTAGGCGTAGAGGGCGACCCAAGAACACCTGGCGTCGCTCAACCCTGCTAGAAATAAATGCATGGAGCTCTCAAAACCAAGACAAAAGAATTTATAACAACATCACCGACTTGAAGCCTATGGCAGATAGACGAGTTAGATGGAGAAATTTTATTGACAGCCTATGCTCTTTTTAGAGGCAGTCCAAAATCACCCGATGATGGACAAGGCTTGATGATGATGAATGTGTTAAACTATATATATTGTAATAAATACTTAAATTTATGCAGTGACAATATTCAACCGGTACGAGCATATCAGTTCTTAAAATATTGAAATACTTTCATACTGGTTGTTAAAATGAATAGTAGGATAACAGGTGCAGAAAAAGATTTCACTTAGTTTCTACTTTTGGCAAATGACCACATCAACAATTTTTAAAAATCAACAAATTGTATGATAATTATTAAAATAATTAGGGCTACAACTACAGTTAATTTATTTTTTTCTCGTCAGATTTTTTAGTGTTTTATTTATTTTTTTTATCTAATTGGTTTATTATTTTGAATATATGCCCTGCATACACGTACGATAAATGTTTTCAAATAATAAACATGTATGTAATATATATTTTTATTTACATTGTAATATTTTGTGAAGATTAATGTAAGAAAAAGTTAATGTTTTTTTAGAATAATAAAGTGTATTGATTATTATTTATGAATGTTTTATTTCAAGGGAAGCGAAAATTAAGAGCGATGTTGGCCGTAGACCTAAATATTTTGAGAATATGAAAAATTCCAAATTTTAACATAGTTTTGAAAAGATTTGATTACTTTTTGAATATTTCTAATCGTATCAAGAATTTTGTATTCTGTTTATTTAGGTAATTTCAATCAAATTTCTGATTGCGGTTATATGAGTAATGGTTTTCCACAAATAATTGATTACAAAAATAATCATTATTTAACAGTTCTGGTTAAATATAATTTATATGGAGACTATAGTTGTCTCACTATCCTCTTTTTCAAGTCGCTGTATGTATGTTATTTTAAATATAATGGATTTACATATTTCCTAATTTCCTTTTTATAATTAATATCATTCAGGTACATCCAATCCGCAGTTGTACAGTTTCTAGTTCCAATATAAAACAAATTTAATCACTTAAAGGCCTTTACCCGCGGACCAGAGTTTAAGAATCACTGATTACAAATTCATTGCAAAAATGTATAAAAATAAATCAGTTAAAGAGTTAAATGTTCTAAATTTCCATGCATATCTTGTAGACCAGGTTATCGTAGGTAAAATTATATTCTACTGATATATCAGATTTAAAAATATCAGTTATTATGCAAGGCGTTTTTTTTAATTAAATGTCTTTAATCTTCGAGATATTTGTTTCGAATTATTATTGGCGTATTTATTCTTGGCCTCTAACACTTTTGAACTCCTTCAGTTTAATGTTTTTCTTAAACTATATTAATAATCTATATATTTGTTTTCTCTCCAATTCTAAGTATTATTCGCTTTACAATAATAGAAACGTATTTCATGGATCAATATGTTCTTACTTATATGTTCAATTAAAGTATTTAATTATAAAACAGATTTTAATTTGTAGTGCGCGCTATTTTGCGTGCATTACGACAATATTACAAAAAAAAAGTGGAAAAACATTTCACTTTTATCTAGTGGTAACATTGTAGAGGCAAAATCTGTAGAACTAAAATTTATTATTTGAAGGCAATCGTTAAAAATATAGTAGTACTACTGTAGGAAATATAATGATGTTATATGTGTTATAAGAGTACTATATTGGAATTTTATGGAACAAAACTTATGATAAAATCAATAATTTCATCATTGTTATCGTGTAATAGGGATAACTTCTAGTAACTAGTAACTTCTCATTACAGTTGGCAAAATTTCAGTGTTCCCAACTTAATTTCTTTTTTTTTTTTTTCGGACCGGTGACCCAAGTCCTAATAGGGATAACTTCTAGTAACTAGTAACTTCTCATTACAGTTGGCAAAAATTCAGTGTTCCCAACTTATTTTTTTTTTTGTCGCACTCTTGACCTAAGCCGGTGTAATAGGGATAACTTCTAGTAACTAGTAACTTCTCATTACAGTTGGCAAAATTTCAGTGTTCCCCTTTTTTTTTTTTTTTTTTGTAGCTCTCTTGACCCAAGCCGCTGTCAACATGTATGGCGCATGCCCCAGGTTCTGGGCGCCATTTTGAAACGCCCTGCTAGTTCAGGCGGCAGTTTACAGGGGTTGGCGAGTTCCTGTGCGCAAACACACCCTGACAGATTTGGGCGCCACTCAATTTCATAGGGGAAACTGAGAAAAACCGTGTGTTTACCTACCGTTCCCCGCGATGTTAGCCTCCAACTGTCTGTAAGAGATGGGAATGGGTAACTTGTCGTTCAACAATCAAGGAAACACTGGGTTGAAGAACATAAGTTTAATAATAATGTAGTAAAGAAAAACAAACACCACCCTCGTACAGATCACAACTCGTTGGACTGCGAATCAGGCGCCTAAGTCACGCCAGCCTCTGGATCTCCTCGATGCGACGAGACTTTCAAAGGGGTTGTGAGAACCTTCAGGTACTCGCCGAGGTTTCCCAAGGGGTTGTAGGAACCTTCAGGTCCTCGCCGAGACAAGGACTCCAATAGTAGGACTACTTTGAGCTCCACGCCACTTGACGTGGTCAGACTTCTGCTCAACTTCAACACCGCTCAGACGCGTTTTCACGTTCGACGCGCTCAATTCGTACTTCCCGCGATCAACTCCACCAAACACTCCCGACTCAATAACGCCGAAAACACATAACTCCTCTTTTCCTACACCCGGACCAAGAGGACCAAAAAAAACCACACGTGCTACCCGTCCACCTTACTCCGGTCACCTCCTTGTTCCCTCCGTCCTATTTCCGCTTTCCTTCACCATAACCACTCAGCGCTGCGCGCGCACCCTTGCTACTAACGCGCGTGAATTTGAACCGTAACAATAAATATATATATATATATATATATATATATATATATATATATATAAGTTACATAACCTACTCCTCATGTAATTTTAACATATTGTAACACTACACTGACACCTGTACTATTTTATTTACTGACAACACATATCTCACGCTGAAACATAACACGACATTCATTCGTACACAAAATACAAATAAAGACAGATAGACACTTTTTAGTTAGGAAATGTAATTATTATATTTTAAATATCAGTCTAGTAAAATTACTCAAGTAATAAACATCTTTTTAGCCTATAATCAGTAGTCTGATTCTTATGTTAGAATTAAGTGAAATGTAATAAGAAAGGAAAATATAATAAATAAAATTTTACTTTTTAAAAAAGCATTTGAACAACATTGAACTTTAATTGGCGCAGTCGTGTATAGGATAGTCAAATTGTTAAAGCATATAACAAGTTCGTTTTACGATTTGTTGACTATTTAAAAGAACTTACAAAAACTCTACTCAAACGGTGCAAAAGGACAGTTGAGTGTATTCAACAAAAGTGAAGTGATCATCAACGAGTGCGAACAACTCCGAGAGACCTCCACGTCCAGCAGACACCTAAGCAGATCGACCCCTGATACATAGAGCACATATGGACATCAGGACCACCGTATTCTTGCTGTGAGTACATGTCGTTCAGAGATATAAAATTGCATTTTAACACAGATTCTGACACTGAGACAGATTCTGATTCAGGCTCACTAAACCAAACCTTCCTAAGTACCCTTACTAACCAATTTACAAATATGGCTAACGCTCAAACCCCAATTCAACCCGCTATTTTTGAAGCACCTACCGTAATGGCACCACAACATAATATCCCGACCTTAAGGTCAGAATTCATAAAAATGATCCCCGAATTTAACGGCGAAGCCGAATTATTAGCTAGATTTATTGAAATTTGTCAAAAACTAGTAAATAGATTTTATAATACAATTGACCTAGATGATTTTCAAAATGAATACTTAATGTCGAGTATTAGATCCAAAATAAAAGGAGAAGCAGCTATTAATCTCTCAAATAACGTAATAAATGACTGGAATGATTTAAAAACTTGTTTGTTGAATGCGTATTCCGATAAAAGAGACAGTTTCACTCTTTGTGTAGAATTAACGAATCTTAAACAACAATTTAATGAGACACCCTTTGATTATTATAATAAAATTCAGAAGGTACTGAATTTACAAATAGCTTATATAAATACACATTGTTCATCCCCAGAAGAAAGTCGAGTTCTAAGCGGTTATTTCCAAAATTACGCAACGCGTATTTTATTAAGAGGTTTACGAGAACCTATCGGTTCGCTTATGCGCACTAAAAATCCCTCAGATCTGGGTACGGCACTCAATATGCTTACCAATGATTTTCAACTCAATGAACCAGGTACATATTTCACTAAAAATCAAAAATTTGAACCTAAGTTTAATAAAAACAACCCCAGACAAAACACGTCTAACATTCCAAGACAAAATTTTCAACACACTTTTAACAGAACTCCACAAACTAATACACAATCATTCACACAACAAAATCAAAGACAATTCACCCCACAAAATCAAAGATCATTTAATAACACGCCAAGACCTTTCAGTAACACCCCACGTCAAAACCAAAATACTTACACACCTACCCCAATGAGTATTTCTACTCGCAATACATTCAGAACACCTACTACAAATCAAAGATTTCCACCTCGACAGTCAAATTTTCAAAACAGAAATACATCCAATCCAAATTTTACCTCCGAGGAATTATTTAATATAGAACAGGATTCCCAAAATTCAGATGATAATTTTTTAGAGGAACTAGCCTCAGAAACGAATTTGAATTAATGAATCTTACAAATGATCAAACCAGTTTACCTTATATTATTTTCCCTGACAGTAAATTAAAAGTTCTTATAGATACAGGTAGCACTAAATCGTTCGTAAAACCTGATATTGCTACTAAATTCTTTAAAAATAAAATTATTAAAGACCCTTTTCAAATATCTACCGCACACGGTACATCTACCGAAAAATTTAGTACAAAAATTTCATGTTCAAAAATATTTAAGATTAAAAATGCAGACTTGAAATTTTATTTATTTAAATTTCATAATTATTTCGATTGTTTAATTGGTCTAGATAATTTGAGATACTTAAACGCTACAATCGACTTAAATAAAAATTTATTAATTACTCCTAAAACATCGATTGAGATATTTTATCGTAAGTTACAGTCTCCTAGTACGAATTGCACAGTAGTACAGGCTAAGTCTGAGCAACTTATTAAAATCAATGTAGGAAATATTAAGAATGGCACAGTAGTCATACCCCATACAAAAATACAGGACTTAGAAATTCCTGAATGCGTTACTAACGTAATAAATAATGAAGCTGTATGCTCAATAATAAATCCTTACGAAAATAATGTAAGAATTACCCCAAATAAAGGGATAATAGTAGAACCGTTTAGTGTATATGAACAGGAATCTACTCCCAATTTTAATTGTATAAATTATAAAAATAAAACAAACGAAAAGTTTGATTTTTCAAAGATTCGAACGAATCACATGAATAAAGAGGAAAAAAGCGCTATTTTCAAAATTATTAACGAATTTTCAGATATCTTTCATGCAGATGATACTAATCTGACATTTACCAATCAAATTAAACATGTCATTAGGACATCTGACGAAATCCCAATATATAGTAAAAACTATAGATATCCTGAAATTCATCGACAAGAGGTCCATAAACAGATACAAAAAATGTTAAACCAAAATATCATCCGTCCTTCGTATTCCCCATGGTCATCACCCATTTGGATTGTACCCAAAAAGCTTGACGCTTCCGGACAACGTAAATGGAGAATCGTGGTAGACTATCGAAAATTGAACGAAAAGACAATAGGTGATAGGTACCCAATCCCAAATATTACAGACCTTCTTGACAAACTCGGACGTTGTCAGTATTTTACTACTATTGATCTTGCTTCCGGATTCCACCAGATTGAACTCGCGGAAGAATCAATTTCAAAAACTGCCTTTAACACAGAAAATGGGCACTATGAATTTCTTAGAATGCCATTTGGATTACGAAACGCACCCAGCACGTTCCAAAGAGTCATGGAACATATTTTACGCGGTATTCTAAATGTTTCTTGCCTTGTCTATTTAGATGACATTATAATTTTTAGTACAAGCCTGCAAGAACACATTGCACGCTTACGCGAAGTTTTCGAAAGATTGCAAAAAGCTAATTTTAAAATACAGCTGGACAAATCAGAGTTCCTATGTAAAGAAGTAGCATTTCTAGGACATGTAGTTACTCCTGATGGTGTTAAGCCAAACCCAGACAAAATTCAAGCTATTCAAAAATTCCCCATACCGAAAACTCAAAAGCAGATTAAAGAATTTTTAGGTCTTTTGGGCTATTACCGCAAGTTTATTAAAGACTTTGCTTTACTGACTAAACCCATGACGAAATGTTTAAAGAAAAATAGTGACGTAAAATTTAAAGACGCAGACTATATAAAATGTTTTGAGTTGTGCAAAAATTTATTAATTAATGATCCTATACTACAATTTCCCGATTTTTCTAAGACTTTTAACCTCACTACAGACGCATCAAATTACGCGATAGGCGCTGTATTGTCTCAAGGTAATATCGGTTCGGATCTCCCCGTAGCTTACGCAAGTAGAACTTTAAATGATTCAGAATTAAATTACAGCACAATAGAAAAAGAATTATTAGCGATTGTTTGGGCTACGAAATATTTTCGACATAATCTACCTATCTTTTTGGAAGAAAATTTAATATTGTAACGGACCATAAACCCCTTCAGTGGTTGTTTTCGTTAAAAGAACCCAATTCGAAATTAGTTCGTTGGAGACTAAAGCTTGAAGAATATCAATACGAAATTACATATAAAAAAGGCTCTTTAAATAAAAACGCGGACGCGTTATCTAGAATAAAAATTGATTTAAATACAAACGAAACAATTGATAGATCAGACGGAATTTTCCAATACATGAAAGAATTTAATGAAAATTTTCAAAGACAATGCACATCTAAAGACAACAATGACACGGAATCTTTAATTGTTGAAATGAGTGACACTAACAATGACGATCAAAATTTAAATAATAGTGATGACGATGATCAAACAATCCACACAAGCTTAAGTAATCCCGTCATTGGTATCCCTATTGTAGATTCCCCAGTAAATGTTGGAAAGAATCAGATAATCATATCTGAAGTAAATTTCGAACCAGCGGTTCCTAACATCGTTAAATTATTCGAAGATAAACAACGAATATTAGTACAATTTTCAAAAAACAATTTTGAAAAAGAGATAATTAAATTTTTAAAAGAATATGTTGCCCCCAAAGTCAAATACCACTTATATTTTGAAGACCCCCTTTACGAAAAACTTAGCACAGTCCTCCAAAAATACTTTAAAAATTCAGAAATCAATTTTATAAAATGTACAAAGAAATTAAATGATGTTCAAGATATTGACGAAATTTTGCAAGTTATAAAAAATCAACACGAAGGTAAAACAAACCATAGAGGTTTGGACGAAACCGACAGTAGAATAAAAAATATATACTATTGGCCGAATCAAAGACGATCAATTCAAACTTTCATCAATCAATGCGAAATTTGTCAAATTACTAAGTACGACAGAAGACCCCTTAATTTAAAATTTAATATCACCCCCACAGCTGTAAAACCCTTTCAAATAGTTCATGTAGACACAATCACATTTGAAAACGCAAAATTTCTAACTATAGTTGATTCATTCTCAAAGTATGCTCAAGCCTACAAACTGAATTCTGCGCAAGGAATAGAAATTGTTAACAATTTAATAAAATATTTCACTCATCATTGTATACCCAATCAAATAATTTCTGACAATGGATTAGAATTTAAAAATACTGTTGTTACAGAATTATTAGAATTACACAAAGTCAAATTACACTTTACTAGTTCACAACATCCAGAATCTAATTCAATTGTAGAACGTTTTCATTCTACATTAGTAGAACATTTAAGACTTTTAAATAATCAAGAATTATATAAGAAAGACCCAATTGAAACAAAAGTATCTTACGCGATTTTAGCATACAATAATACTATTCATTCAACAACTAAACTAAAACCGTACGAAATTATAACAGGTCATATAGATACCGAATCCCCATTTAACTTAGATCTAGAAAAACAATTAATTAATAATTATATAATTAATCATAGAGAAAAAACCAAAATTTTATATAAAAATTTAAATGAACGCATTCAAGCGACTAAAGTAAAAACAATTGACAAAGTCAATGAAAATAAGGAAGATCTCCCTAAAATTCCCGACAAGGTTTATGTAAAAAACCGTCAAAAACAAAGTAAGACAAAAAATAAATACAAACCCGAATCCATAAAAAGTATTGATACAAAATTAAAAACTGCCAAAATAAAGCCCTCACATTTCAATACTCATGAAAAAATTCATTTGTCAAATGTAAAAAGACCCAGAAAAATCATTATTCATAAGATTGAAAATATTCCAGGTTCCTCCCATTCGGAATTGGAGCAGAAATAAAGAATATCACTCAAAATTTAGGAATTTTACCAATAAATCTTGGTCCCGCAAAATTGCAAAAATCAGAACACACATTAGTACACTATTACGACCTAAATTTAATATACCAACAAATCTATAGACTTAATAATCAATATGATGATTTTAAAACAAAAATATTCAATAATAGTTACTACGCTAAAGAATTGGAAAATTATGATAACATGTTAAAATATGTGCAATTATCACTAAACGAAAAAATAAGTCACATCGGTGTTCATTTAGTAAATTCAAGAAATAAACGAGGTCTTATTAACGGTCTCGGAACAATATTTAAAACTTTAACTGGAAATTTAGACAATGAAGATGGAGAAAGATACAACAAAATTATAAATCATTTAGAGACTAATCAAAATCAGATAGGAAATCAATTGAAAATGCAATATTCAATCAATAAACAAATTATTAGAGAATTTAATCTTACTGTCAATGACATAAGAGATAACGAAGAAATTTTGAAAAACAAAATTTTGGAAATTAACGAAGTAATCGCAAAACGTTTCCATGTTTCCGATATACTAAATATTAAAGATGTATACAACCAATTATTGATAGTTTACAATTCAATTTTGTATATAATGCAAGACATTGAGAATTCTATAACATTTTGCAAATTAGGAACATTGCACCCAAGCATTGTGAAACCTGACACCTTATTTTTGGAATTAACTAAAATATCTGAATATTACAAAGGTCAACTACCGTTCGAATTGAAACGCGAAAATATTTTAGATTTTGAAAGCATTATCAAAATTAATTGCAAAGTTGAAAATAAGAAAATAATTTATTTCTTATCAATTCCCTTAGATTATGAAAAACAATATGAATTATATTACCTCCTGCCTATTCCTACAAAGCATGAATCTGAATTTGTAACAATTGTCCCAAATGCAAAATATCTGTTAAAATCTGAAAGTAATGAAATATTACCTCTGAGAGACATATGCCCTAAAAGCAAAACATTTCATTGTCCACTACAACTACAAGTCAACACACAAATAAATTGCGAAAAAGAAATCATTTTAAAAGGAAATCCCAATCAATGCAGATACACTAAATTATATATCGACGAAAATCACGTTGAAATTATTCCTGAAATTAACCAGTATATCGCAGTTTTTCCAAATGAAGAGAAAATCGAAATAAAATGTTTTGAAGAAACAGAAACTAAATTACTAAATGGTATCTACCTATTCAAGGAAGATAATTGTAAATTAAAATTTAAAAACCAAGAACTCTTATATGAAAGAAAAAGTTTTGGAAAACCGATTTTGAATAACGAATTTAAATTACAACTTCAAAAACACCAAAAGCCAAATATTTCCATTCAACTGAGGACATTGAACCTGAAGGATATTTCTACCAACGCCGTGACGTTTGAAGAAAACCCAATAGACATTACATTCCCATTGCCTAGTGTTGGACCCTAGTGTTATACATTTTAGTGATTATTAGTGTAGTGTATTTCACCATAAAATTTGCCAAAGCAAAAATTAATAATAAAAAGTCCCCAAATCTAAAAACGAACATTGAAAATGAAGTTGAACTTCCTGATGAACCTAAAGACATTGAACTTTCCAGAAGGCCGTTCCAACTTCCTGGCGATGCCAGATTCTAGGGGAAGGAGGAGTTACATAACCTACTCCTCATGTAATTTTAACATATTGTAACACTACACTGACACCTGTACTATTTTATTTACTGACAACACATATCTCACGCTGAAACATAACACGACATTCATTCGTACACAAAATACAAATAAAGACAGATAGACACTTTTTAGTTAGGAAATGTAATTATTATATTTTAAATATCAGTCTAGTAAAATTACTCAAGTAATAAACATCTTTTTAGCCTATAATCAGTAGTCTGATTCTTATGTTAGAATTAAGTGAAATGTAATAAGAAAGGAATATATAATAAATAATATTTTACTTTTTAAAAAAGCATTTGAACAACATTGAACTTTAATTTATATATATATATATATATATATATATTTTATTGGAATATATGACAGGAATAAATAAATGAAAAAAACTAAAATTTTGTCCTAAACAAGACCTAATTTAGGTCAAAATTTATCAACAATTTTCGACGAAACGAATTTTTTCTAATTTTTCGAGTACGTTATTGGATTCAACGATACTTTTTGTATAAGTATGCCTAATTTTATAGTTTTAGGACGTCTTGTTCAAATAGAATAATTATTAAGAATAGAGGTTATATATTATTTTGTTTTTTTCCGTTATTTGTGTTTGTCAGTGCAAGATTTCTTTTATTGAGTATGCGTATTTTTAATGATTTTATTTATTTATTTATTGTTTTTAATATATATTCTAGTCATTTAGATGGGCTGCGTTAGGCGCAAATAGCATTTGTTGCTGTGCGCCAAAAAATTTAACTAACTAACTAACTGAGTTTTTACCGTGTACTGCGGGTTGCATATCGCGAAATTTATCAACGAATTAAGGCCAAAAAAATTAGTTTAGAATTTACATCATATATCATCATACACATATGTTAGCTTTAGCGATACACGTGATCTATGTACTCCGTAAAAATTGTGTTGTTTTTACTAACATTAAATTCAAAACAAACCAAATTTTGGACAAAGATTTACCTTATTGGTTCATAAATCAAAATTAATAATTAAACAGATGTTTAAAGTTGTGTTTTATTAAACAAATCAGTAAATAGTGAATAATATTGGTGTAATATCTATATAATTTTGATACATTTTTTGATAAACTGGTAACCGACGAGTTCATTGAAAATCAATTCATCGAATGATCGATTCATCGAATCGTCAATTCATCGAAAAAAAATATTTTGTAAATATTTGAGAGGAATGCCGAGGGGATCGGAAAGTCAAAAAAAGCAGTGGTCAATAAAAGTAGACAGACTAAGAAATAATTGCATAAAATTTTTAATATGGTTTAAAAAAAGGTAAATAAAGTGACATAGTGTTTAAATATAAATAAAGAAATATAATAAGAAAACTTATGTAATAAAACAAATTAATTTTTGGCAATTGCTCGCAAATAATTTTTATAAATTCATACACAATGATACGCATTTTAATTGGGCTAATATGGGGGAAAATAAAGTACTATGCATCTAAAAACAAGGTAATTAGGTTAGGTTTAGTTAGTAAAAGTCTAAAACCGAGCGGAGCGAGTTACCCATCTTCTAGTTTAAGGACAAAGCACTATTTTAGGTTAGTAAGGGTTTTGTTAGAAAAAGCCGAGCGAAGTGAGCTACCCATCTTCTAGTTTAATGACAAAACACTATCTTAGGTTAGGTTAGGTTAGTAAGGGTTTGGTTAGAAGAAGCCGAGCGAAGCGAGCTACCCATCTTCTAGTTTAATGATAAAACACTATCTTAGGTTAGTAAGGGTTTGGTTAGAAGAAGCCGAGCAAAGCGAGCTACGCATCATCTTGTTTTATGACAAAACAAACTCACACTAACATAACAATGCCACCTGTTTAGAATCACCGTACATTGAACAAATCATGTGTGCTATGACGCGGTGTGACACATGCGCAGTTGTCAACTTTTATTTACCACTGCTTTTTTGGCTTTCCGATCCCCTCGGCATTCCTCTCAAATATTTACAAAATATTTTTTTTCCATGAATTGACGATTCGGTGAATTGATCATTCGATGAATTGATTTTCGATGAATTGATCTTCGATGAATTGATTTTTGATGAATTGATTTTCAATGAATTGATTTTCGATGAATTGATTTTCGATGAACTTACCGTGAATCCAATAAACTACAAGTTAGTTCCTCGCCGGATTAGTAGTGGAGGCCAAACTGTGACGTTGCGATGGCTATCTGTGTTGAGTGCAATCGGCAAATCAACAAGAAGTACGCAGGCGTGCAATGCGGTAGGTGTTCTTCACGCACTTACCACTCAACCTGTGCAAACATTGATGAGGCGCAACTTTTATTATTAAAAGATAATGCAATCTCTTGGTTCTGTGCCGGCTGCCGACCAAAAAATCGCAATCTATCTGGCCTAATTACTGATGATATTGATAAATCGCCCTGTCGTAATTTACCGAATTATAATGTTCTTGAATCTTTTAAAAAGGAAATATTAAAAGAATTTAATGATAAATTCAATTCACTTATGGACTCAATTAACTTTTGTTCAAATAAAATTTCAGATTTTGAAATTAAATTGCTCGATATGGGTGAGCAAATGAAAAGTATTGAGTTATTAAAAAATGAAAATGAAGACCTAAAAATTAAACTTTCAGAAATAACCAATACTGTAGATGATTTACAGCAATACTCTCGCTTAAACAACGTTATAATAAGTAATTTACCTGAAAAAAACAATGAAAATATTTGGTCAGAGGCAGTTAATATCGGAATGACAGTTGGAGTCGATATAAAGGAACATGATCTTGACGCCGCTCAACGTCTTCCACATTTCAACAAAAACAACTCGAAACCTCGTAACATTGTTCTAAGGTTCATCTCCGGAATGAAAAAAGATCAATTCATGGGATCTGTCAAAATGTTCAAAAATATGACCTCAACGGAACTGAAATTCGAAGGCCCGCAAAATAAAATTTATGTCAATGACCATCTCACAAACAAAAACAACTTCATTTTTAACAAAGCTCGCAATGAATTACGTGAACGAGGCTACAAATTCATCTGGACCAGGAACTGTAAAATTTTTGCGAGGAAAGATGAATCCTCTAGAATTCATATTATTTCTTCTGAGGCCGACATCGCCAAACTACATTAAACCGACCGATGATCTTTTTCTTTACAATTAATTTTTACCACATATCATTAACCTTCATTGACTATGGATTTGTCCCTTTACTATCAGAATGTTCGATGGTTACGATCTAAAACTAATATTGTGCGTTTAAACTCGATGTGTTGTGACTACGATATTATATGCTTCTCTGAAACTAATTTAAACTCTTCATTCCGCGATCAAGAAGTTTTTCCAGATAATTTCTCAGTGATAAAACGTGAAGCAAACGGGGCGGTGTTTTAATAGCAATTCGCAAACATTTCCCATTTATCGTTAATCCTAAGTGGTCATCGCTTAATGAGTGTGTGCGGATTACAGTGGTGCTAAAACATACCAATAGTATGCCATATAAATTAAACATCTGCTGTCTATACCTACCCCCTGAAAATTGTCTAAAGTTAATGGAATTTATCACTAGCTTGTATAAAATAATCGATGCAAGCCCTAGAGAAAAATTTATAATTTGTGGTGACTTCAATTTACCATTGCTTAAATGGTCGACAAATAATAAAACAAATTTTTTAACCCCGGACAACATATATCACAAGTGGTCTGATGAACTTGTTAATTGCTTGTCCTACTGTTCGTTACATCAATTTAACTCACAAATCACAAATAAAAACAATCGAATTTTAGATCTTATACTTTCAAATTTGGATCAGGTACATATTAATAATTGTGACAATCCACTCACAAAACTAGACGCGCACCATCCTGCCATTGAAATTCATGTATGTAAAGATATCTGTACTTAAACTGTTGAAGCATTCACCACGAATTGTTTATTTTTAGGGTTTTGTAGGTATGACCAAAAAACCCTTATACCGTCATTTTGTCGTCTGTCTGTCTGTCTGTTCGGTAAAAATTGTAGCCAAACGGCTAAACCTAGAGAGTTGAAATTTGGCATGCTTATACAACTCTTTGACCCGCACATAGGAAAAATACTAAAACATCTAAAAAACATATCCCCCTAAAAATATAAACAAATATATGCTCATCGAAATAAAAAATTATTTTTTTACAATTCTGTGTAGGGTATCAAATGAAAGCCCTTGGTACGTGGATTAACGATCAAAAATTTATTTTTGCAAAATAAATTATTTTGAGGCGATTTTTGCCAAAATTGTGCAAAAAAATTCTCAGTAATGTACATTCGTGTGAACCGGAATAGTACAACAGGAATTTTTAATCAGATTATGTTTTCGGAAAATAACGCATTTTTTGTGTTTTTAAGTAAAATATGTAATATATTTAATCCGCTATTTAACATAATAGTAAACGAGTGATACTGTATAGCACAGTGGTAGCGCTGACGCTTAGTGAGTTGAAACTACTGTAAGAAACTGTGTTCGAATCCCGTCAATTTTTATTTTTTCAGTTTTTTTTTGCATTTTTATTTTGTTTAAATTATTTTGTCAAAATTCTAGTTATATTTTGGTAAATGTTGCATTTATTTTTTAAAAGCGTAAATTTAATAACCAGTGGGAAGTGTTGAAATTATAATTTAATTCTGTTTGACGAAATCAGAGGGCGGGACTTATGATATAAGCAACCAATGGAAGCCACAGGCGCAATTTTCAAAATCTTAATGAACCTTGCTATATAAAAAAAAAATTATGTGAAGTGTGAATTTTCACACATTTCAGGGTTTCGCAGGTATTGAGTAAGTGAATAATGATTATTTGGAATGCCAAAACAAATTTTATGTTAAAATATTTTATTTTTTTTTTTGTTAATTTTAATTCGAATGCCTAATACCATTATGTAAGTTTCTAAATATGTGCAGTATTTTTTTTTTTTTTTATATAGCAAGGTTCAATAAAATTTTGAAAAAATTCCTCTTAGATAGATATATAATCTAAAAATATTAAGTGAAGGCGGAATGCTGAGTGTGTAGGACATATTTTGCTTTGTAGTATTCACTGTAAAATGAACAATATTTTAAAAATAATTTATCATCTCTTAATCTAAGAGCTTTAAAAACAAATTTTATGTTAAAATATTTTTATGTTAATTTTAATTCGAGTGCCTAATACCATTATTTAGGTTTCTTAATATGTGCAGTATTTTTTTATATAGCAAGGTTCATTAAGATTTTGAAAATTGCGCCTATGGCTTCATTGGTTGTTTCTAGTCATAGCTCCTCCCTTTGATTTCGTGTACATTCAAACAGAATTAAATTATAATTTCAACAATTTCCACTGGTTATTAAATTTACGCTTTTAAAAATTAAATGCAACATTTGCCAAAATATAACTAGAATTTTGAAAAAATAATTTAAACAAAATAAAAATAAAAAAAAAAATAAATAAAAAATAATATTGTCCTCTTCTCGTGGGATTCGAACTCATTTTCTTGGGCAGAACGCTAGTACCGTAACCATTGCACCAAGATACACGTTATAGTTTAGTGTGTTATATAACTATAAGTTTTCAACATTATTAGCAAAAAAACACAAAAAATGCTTTTTTTTCCAAAAACATAATCTGATCAAAAATTTCTGTTGTACTATTCCGGTTCACACCAATGTACATTACTTAGAATTTTTTCAGATTTTCAGTTTAAACCATCTGGGCTACAGGGTGTGGGACAAAAATTTAATTGCACAATTTTGTCAAAAATCGCTTCAAAATAATTTATTTTGCAAAAATAAAATTTTTATCGTTAATCCACGTACCAAGGGCTTTCATTTGATACCCTACTCAGAATTTTAAGAAATTTTTTTTTTTTTTTTTTCGATGAGCACATATTTGTTTATATTTTTAGGGGGATATGTTTTTTAGATGTTTTAGTATTTTTCCTATGTGCGGGTCAAAGAGTTGTATAAGCATGTCAAATTTCAACTCTCTAGCTTTAGCCGTTTGGCTACAATTTTTACCGAACAGACAGACAGACAGACAGACAGACAGACGACAAAATGACGGTATAAGGGTTTTTTGGTCATACCTACAAAACCCTAAAAATACTGCACATATTTAGAAACTTAAATAATGGTATTAGGCATTCGAATTAAAATTCATAAAAAAATATTTTGACATAAAATTTGTTTTGGCATCCCAAATAATCATCACACAGTTAATAAATACCTGCGAAACCCTGAAATGTGTGAAAATTCACACTTCACATCAATTTTTTTAAAACAGCTGATTACGACATTGTAAATAACGAACTGAATTGTATAAACTGGTCAAATGAATTTAAAAATCTGTCTATTGACAGTGCTGTCGAAAAGTTTTACAGTATTTTGGACAGTGTAATCTTTAAGTATATACCATTCAAATCAATTAAAAAAAGGCAATATCCACATTGGTATTCATCTGATTTAATTAGCTTAATAAAAGAAAAAGACAAATATCGCAAAAAATATAAAACTTTTAACTCTAAAATTTTTTATGTGCAATTCTCTATCTTAAGAAAAAGAATTAAACTTGTAATGAAACACTGTTACTATGAATATCTAAAAACTATTGAGGAAGAAATACCAAATAACTCAAAAAAATTCTGGTCATTTGTAATCTCAGGTAAAAAATCTGATATTCCTAAAATAATGCGATTTTATAAAGAAGTTGCCAGTGGCGGCACGGGTATTTGTAATTTATTTTCAGATTATTTTAAAACTGTTTATACTGATAAAACTAACTGAAATATAAAAGATATTTCTTCTTCAAAATATAGTGACAGCCTTTCAAATTTCGTAATTAATGTTGATGAAGTAAGTGAGATTTTGAGCAATCTTGCCCAGCGTGTTTATTAAAAATTGTGCTGAATCATTAAGCGAACCTTTAACCATGATTTTTAATAGATCTTTATCTGCAGGAGAATGCCCAGCTGAATGGAAAAAGGCCATTGTTGTACCTATTTACAAAAATGGAAATAAGAACAATGTAGAAAATTACTGCCCGATTTCTAAATTAAATATTTTTGAAAAAATAATATATAAACATGTCTATGCATTTTTTAAGCCGTCTATTATCCCGGTACAACATGGTTTTTTGTCTGGTAGGTCAGTTGATACTAATTTAATTACATTTATTGACCAAATTCTTAAAAGTAAGAGTAACAGGATACAAGTTGACACGGTCTACACGGATTTCAGTAAGGCGTTCCAAATTTCAACTCTCTAGGTTTTGCCGTTTGGCTACAATTTTTACCGAACAGACAGACAGACAGACAGACGACAAAATGACGGTATACTAGCGTCGGCGAATCAGTGCAGTTACGTCACAATACGAAACAAACGAATGTATTGTTTGAAACAATGCAATTGTTTGTTACTGCACTGATTCGCCGACGCTAGTATATAAGGGTTTTTTGGTCATACCTACAAAACCCTAAAAATACCGTATTGTTATGGCAAATCGGCTGTTGTTTATGACATGCAGGTGTGCGTTATCGCTTGTTGTCTGTTTGCCGTTCGAGGTCGCAGGCAGGCGGGAAACTGTTCACGATTCTAACGTTTACGTTGGGTTTTTAATTTATCTTACGCTTTCTTTAATTCTTTGTAAACTTCACTTCTTTATTATTGTTTTGCTTTAGCGCTTAACGTTCACACTTTACTGTTTTCTCTTCTGTTTATATTTCTTTTGTTCATTTACTTCATATTTTCCACTTCATACATATGTTATTATATTATTGTTCTTTTCGACTTCAAACTGTTATACGCAACTTTATTACTGTTTTTCTCTCCACTTTAATTGTTATTTTTCCACTTTAATTGTTTTCTCCACTTTTATTGTTCTTTCTCCACTTTTATTACTTTCACTCCACTTTTTACTCACTGTTTCTCACATAACTTCCACTTTACTTACAACTCTCAGAGGCGGATTTAACGGCGGGCGCACCGGGCGCGCGCCCTGGGCCTCGACTTCTGAAGGGCCCCGCAAAACCCCAACTTTCCACTAATGACACCAAGTTTTGTTTCATATGTATAATTTTAATTACTTACAAGTTTACAATCGGCGGTAAAACCTAATGGTATGTTTATATTCGTTTATTTATTTAAAAATATGGTTAACATGTATTTTCCCCGTCTCTCTCTTTTTTTAAGGGGCCCAATATTGTCTCGTGCGCCCGGGGTCTCAACCAGCCTTAATCCACCTCTGACAACTCTTCACCTTCATTGTCTCACTTTCAACTTTACACTACTTTCGCAACAGCCATCAACATGTGTGGCCGCAATTGCACTTCGTTTTGTTTCTTCGCGATATTAACAACTTTTATTTCACACTCTTTTTAAAAAAAAAAACCTTCTCAAACACGCGACACCGTCCCCGGTGAGCCTCCATATGTTGTGGGATTCTATGGTGGGGTTTGATTATTCGGTTTTTATTATTAATTAAATTTATTGTGTGCGATTGCGACTACTGGTTACGGCAAAAAAAAAAGGTTCTCATCTCCATGCGCGGGGCCATGTGCGGCTGCACATGCATCGCGCCGGCCCTGGGTAACGTCTCATTGCGGTCTGAAACTGGGTTTCTTTTCGTTGAGAGTAGAGACATTTGGCATCTAAATTGAGAGTGAATTGTTAGAAAATCCTTATTTTGTCAATGCAGGGTGCATTTGAGAAACTTTACAACGTGAGTGAGCCGTTTTCGTGCGTGTACTTATTCCAAAACATTACTGTGAACGAAGGAAGCGTTACTACCGAGGGTAGACAACTTGTCCGACGCGATTGTATTGCGGGCAAACGACGCACAGGCGACACGAGAAAGCGTGTCTACGAGACAGTTTTGTGCATTTGAACTGTGTTTGGACCGGGAAAAGACGATGAAGCGAAACTTTTCGCATAGTGTAGCTGATTTTCGTACGGTTGATATGGCCGATGCCATGTCGACGCGTATATGTGAGACAGACAATGACCACGAACGCGAATATATACGACGCGAACGGGATTTGTTAGAGCGCGAAAGGGATATTTTAAATCGAGAACGGAACTTGATTAATTCTTCGTATCCACTTCTGACAACTCTTCAACTTCATTGTCTCACTTTCAACTTTACACTACTTTCGCAACATCCATCAACATGTGTCGCCGCAATTGCACTTCGTTTTGTTTTTTCGCGATATTAACAACTTTTATTTCACACTCTTTTTTTAAAAACCTTCTCAAACACGCGACACCATCCCCGGTGAGCCTCCATATGTTGTGGGATTCTATGGTGGGGTTTGATTATTCGGTTTTTATTATTAATTAAATTTATTGAAGATAGAATTAATAGTACAAAAGTATGATAATATAACATGTGTGCGATTGCGACTACTGGCTACGGCTTTTGACTTCAGACTGACTCGTTGAATGTGAAAATAAGCTCCCGCACCAGTGTTGCCAGACGTAAAAAAAAATTCCTTAAACACTACGGCAAAATTTCCCTAAATTTAATCAAATATTCCCTAAATTTATTCAAAAATTCCCTAAAATTAATAAAAAATTCGTGAAGGATAATAATAATAAAAAAAAAAGATTATATTTATATATATATATATATATATATATATATATATATATATATATATATATATATATTCCCTAAAAAAACAAAAATTCCCTAAAATTAATAAAAAATTCGTGAAGGATAATAATAATAAAAAAAAAAGATTATATTATATATATATATATATATATATATATATATATATATATATATATATATATATATATATATATATATTTTATTGGAATATATGACAGGAATAAATAAATGAAAAAAACTAAAATTTTGTCCTAAACAAGACCTAATTTAGGTCAAAATTTATCAACAATTTTCGACGAAACGAATTTTTTCTAATTTTTCGAGTACGTTATTGGATTCAACGATACTTTTTGTATAAGTATGCCTAATTTTATAGTTTTAGGACGTCTTGTTCAAATAGAATAATTATTAAGAATAGAGGTTATATATTATTTTGTTTTTTTCCGTTATTTGTGTTTGTCAGTGCAAGATTTCTTTTATTGAGTATGCGTATTTTTAATGATTTTATTTATTTATTTATTGTTTTTAATATATATTCTAGTCATTTAGATGGGCTGCGTTAGGCGCAAATAGCCTTTGTTGCTGTGCGCCAAAAAATTTAACTAACTAACTAACTGAGTTTTTACCGTGTACTGCGGGTTGCATATCGCGAAATTTATCAACGAATTAAGGCCAAAAAAATTAGTTTAGAATTTACATCATATATCATCATACACATATGTTAGCTTTAGCGATACACGTGAGCTATGTACTCCGTAAAAATTGTGTTGTTTTTACTAACATTAAATTCAAAACAAACCAAATTTTGGACAAAGATTTACCTTATTGGTTCATAAATCAAAATTAATAATTAAACAGATGTTTAAAGTTGTGTTTTATTAAACAAATCAGTAAATAGTGAATAATATTGGTGTAATATCTATATAATTTTGATACATTTTTTGATAAACTGGTAACCGACGAGTTCATTGAAAATCAATTCATCGAATGATCGATTCATCGAATCGTCAATTCATCGAAAAAAAATATTTTGTAAATATTTGAGAGGAATGCCGAGGGGATCGGAAAGTCAAAAAAAGCAGTGGTCAATAAAAGTAGACAGACTAAGAAATAATTGCATAAAATTTTTAATATGGTTTAAAAAAAGGTAAATAAAGTGACATAGTGTTTAAATATAAATAAAGAAATATAATAAGAAAACTTATGTAATAAAACAAATTAATTTTTGGCAATTGCTCGCAAAGAATTTTTATAAATTCATACACAATGATACGCATTTTAATTGGGCTAATATGGGGGAAAATAAAGTACTATGCATCTAAAAACAAGGTAAATAGGTTAGGTTTAGTTAGTAAAAGTCTAAAACCGAGCGGAGCGAGTTACCCATCTTCTAGTTTAAGGACAAAGCACTATTTTAGGTTAGTAAGGGTTTTGTTAGAAAAAGCCGAGCGAAGTGAGCTACCCATCTTCTAGTTTAATGACAAAACACTATCTTAGGTTAGGTTAGGTTAGTAAGGGTTTGGTTAGAAGAAGCCGAGCGAAGCGAGCTACCCATCTTCTAGTTTAATGATAAAACACTATCTTAGGTTAGTAAGGGTTTGGTTAGAAGAAGCCGAGCAAAGCGAGCTACGCATCATCTTGTTTTATGACAAAACAAACTCACACTAACATAACAATGCCACCTGTTTAGAATCACCGTACATTGAACAAATCATGTGTGCTATGACGCGGTGTGACACATGCGCAGTTGTCAACTTTTATTTACCACTGCTTTTTTGGCTTTCCGATCCCCTCGGCATTCCTCTCAAATATTTACAAAATATTTTTTTTCCATGAATTGACGATTCGGTGAATTGATCATTCGATGAATTGATTTTCGATGAATTGATCTTCGATGAATTGATTTTTGATGAATTGATTTTCAATGAATTGATTTTCGATGAATTGATTTTCGATGAACTTACCGTGAATCCAATAAACTACAAGTTAGTTCCTCGCCGGATTAGTAGTGGAGGCCAAACTGTGACGTTGCGATGGCTATCTGTGTTGAGTGCAATCGGCAAATCAACAAGAAGTACGCAGGCGTGCAATGCGGTAGGTGTTCTTCACGCACTTACCACTCAACCTGTGCAAACATTGATGAGGCGCAACTTTTATTATTAAAAGATAATGCAATCTCTTGGTTCTGTGCCGGCTGCCGACCAAAAAATCGCAATCTATCTGGCCTAATTACTGATGATATTGATAAATCGCCCTGTCGTAATTTACCGAATTATAATGTTCTTGAATCTTTTAAAAAGGAAATATTAAAAGAATTTAATGATAAATTCAATTCACTTATGGACTCAATTAACTTTTGTTCAAATAAAATTTCAGATTTTGAAATTAAATTGCTCGATATGGGTGAGCAAATGAAAAGTATTGAGTTATTAAAAAATGAAAATGAAGACCTAAAAATTAAACTTTCAGAAATAACCAATACTGTAGATGATTTACAGCAATACTCTCGCTTAAACAACGTTATAATAAGTAATTTACCTGAAAAAAACAATGAAAATATTTGGTCAGAGGCAGTTAATATCGGAATGACAGTTGGAGTCGATATAAAGGAACATGATCTTGACGCCGCTCAACGTCTTCCACATTTCAACAAAAACAACTCGAAACCTCGTAACATTGTTCTAAGGTTCATCTCCGGAATGAAAAAAGATCAATTCATGGGATCTGTCAAAATGTTCAAAAATATGACCTCAACGGAACTGAAATTCGAAGGCCCGCAAAATAAAATTTATGTCAATGACCATCTCACAAACAAAAACAACTTCATTTTTAACAAAGCTCGCAATGAATTACGTGAACGAGGCTACAAATTCATCTGGACCAGGAACTGTAAAATTTTTGCGAGGAAAGATGAATCCTCTAGAATTCATATTATTTCTTCTGAGGCCGACATCGCCAAACTACATTAAACCGACCGATGATCTTTTTCTTTACAATTAATTTTTACCACATATCATTAACCTTCATTGACTATGGATTTGTCCCTTTACTATCAGAATGTTCGATGGTTACGATCTAAAACTAATATTGTGCGTTTAAACTCGATGTGTTGTGACTACGATATTATATGCTTCTCTGAAACTAATTTAAACTCTTCATTCCGCGATCAAGAAGTTTTTCCAGATAATTTCTCAGTGATAAAACGTGAAGCAAACGGGGCGGTGTTTTAATAGCAATTCGCAAACATTTCCCATTTATCGTTAATCCTAAGTGGTCATCGCTTAATGAGTGTGTGCGGATTACAGTGGTGCTAAAACATCCCAATAGTATGCCATATAAATTAAACATCTGCTGTCTATACCTACCCCCTGAAAATTGTCTAAAGTTAATGGAATTTATCACTAGCTTGTATAAAATAATCGATGCAAGCCCTAGAGAAAAATTTATAATTTGTGGTGACTTCAATTTACCATTGCTTAAATGGTCGACAAATAATAAAACAAATTTTTTAACCCCGGACAACATATATCACAAGTGGTCTGATGAACTTGTTAATTGCTTGTCCTACTGTTCGTTACATCAATTTAACTCACAAATCACAAATAAAAACAATCGAATTTTAGATCTTATACTTTCAAATTTGGATCAGGTACATATTAATAATTGTGACAATCCACTCACAAAACTAGACGCGCACCATCCTGCCATTGAAATTCATGTATGTAAAGATATCTGTACTTAAACTGTTGAAGCATTCACCACGAATTGTTTATTTTTAGGGTTTTGTAGGTATGACCAAAAAACCCTTATACCGTCATTTTGTCGTCTGTCTGTCTGTCTGTTCGGTAAAAATTGTAGCCAAACGGCTAAACCTAGAGAGTTGAAATTTGGCATGCTTATACAACTCTTTGACCCGCACATAGGAAAAATACTAAAACATCTAAAAAACATATCCCCCTAAAAATATAAACAAATATATGCTCATCGAAATAAAAAATTATTTTTTTACAATTCTGTGTAGGGTATCAAATGAAAGCCCTTGGTACGTGGATTAACGATCAAAAATTTATTTTTGCAAAATAAATTATTTTGAGGCGATTTTTGCCAAAATTGTGCAAAAAAATTCTCAGTAATGTACATTCGTGTGAACCGGAATAGTACAACAGGAATTTTTAATCAGATTATGTTTTCGGAAAATAACGCATTTTTTGTGTTTTTAAGTAAAATATGTAATATATTTAATCCGCTATTTAACATAATAGTAAACGAGTGATACTGTATAGCACAGTGGTAGCGCTGACGCTTAGTGAGTTGAAACTACTGTAAGAAACTGTGTTCGAATCCCGTCAATTTTTATTTTTTCAGTTTTTTTTTGCATTTTTATTTTGTTTAAATTATTTTGTCAAAATTCTAGTTATATTTTGGTAAATGTTGCATTTATTTTTTAAAAGCGTAAATTTAATAACCAGTGGGAAGTGTTGAAATTATAATTTAATTCTGTTTGACGAAATCAGAGGGCGGGACTTATGATATAAGCAACCAATGGAAGCCACAGGCGCAATTTTCAAAATCTTAATGAACCTTGCTATATAAAAAAAAAATTATGTGAAGTGTGAATTTTCACACATTTCAGGGTTTCGCAGGTATTGAGTAAGTGAATAATGATTATTTGGAATGCCAAAACAAATTTTATGTTAAAATATTTTATTTTTTTTTTTGTTAATTTTAATTCGAATGCCTAATACCATTATGTAAGTTTCTAAATATGTGCAGTATTTTTTTTTTTTTTTATATAGCAAGGTTCAATAAAATTTTGAAAAAATTCCTCTTAGATAGATATATAATCTAAAAATATTAAGTGAAGGCGGAATGCTGAGTGTGTAGGACATATTTTGCTTTGTAGTATTCACTGTAAAATGAACAATATTTTAAAAATAATTTATCATCTCTTAATCTAAGAGCTTTAAAAACAAATTTTATGTTAAAATATTTTTATGTTAATTTTAATTCGAGTGCCTAATACCATTATTTAGGTTTCTTAATATGTGCAGTATTTTTTTATATAGCAAGGTTCATTAAGATTTTGAAAATTGCGCCTATGGCTTCATTGGTTGTTTCTAGTCATAGCTCCTCCCTTTGATTTCGTGTACATTCAAACAGAATTAAATTATAATTTCAACAATTTCCACTGGTTATTAAATTTACGCTTTTAAAAATTAAATGCAACATTTGCCAAAATATAACTAGAATTTTGAAAAAATAATTTAAACAAAATAAAAATAAAAAAAAAAATAAATAAAAAATAATATTGTCCTCTTCTCGTGGGATTCGAACTCATTTTCTTGGGCAGAACGCTAGTACCGTAACCATTGCACCAAGATACACGTTATAGTTTAGTGTGTTATATAACTATAAGTTTTCAACATTATTAGCAAAAAAACACAAAAAATGCTTTTTTTCCCAAAAACATAATCTGATCAAAAATTTCTGTTGTACTATTCCGGTTCACACCAATGTACATTACTTAGAATTTTTTCAGATTTTCAGTTTAAACCATCTGGGCTACAGGGTGTGGGACAAAAATTTAATTGCACAATTTTGTCAAAAATCGCTTCAAAATAATTTATTTTGCAAAAATTAAATTTTTATCGTTAATCCACGTACCAAGGGCTTTCATTTGATACCCTACTCAGAATTTTAAGAAATTTTTTTTTTTTTTTTTTTCGATGAGCACATATTTGTTTATATTTTTAGGGGGATATGTTTTTTAGATGTTTTAGTATTTTTCCTATGTGCGGGTCAAAGAGTTGTATAAGCATGTCAAATTTCAACTCTCTAGCTTTAGCCGTTTGGCTACAATTTTTACCGAACAGACAGACAGACAGACAGACAGACAGACGACAAAATGACGGTATAAGGGTTTTTTGGTCATACCTACAAAACCCTAAAAATACTGCACATATTTAGAAACTTAAATAATGGTATTAGGCATTCGAATTAAAATTCATAAAAAAATATTTTGACATAAAATTTGTTTTGGCATCCCAAATAATCATCACACAGTTAATAAATACCTGCGAAACCCTGAAATGTGTGAAAATTCACACTTCACATCAATTTTTTTAAAACAGCTGATTACGACATTGTAAATAACGAACTGAATTGTATAAACTGGTCAAATGAATTTAAAAATCTGTCTATTGACAGTGCTGTCGAAAAGTTTTACAGTATTTTGGACAGTGTAATCTTTAAGTATATACCATTCAAATCAATTAAAAAAAGGCAATATCCACATTGGTATTCATCTGATTTAATTAGCTTAATAAAAGAAAAAGACAAATATCGCAAAAAATATAAAACTTTTAACTCTAAAATTTTTTATGTGCAATTCTCTATCTTAAGAAAAAGAATTAAACTTGTAATGAAACACTGTTACTATGAATATCTAAAAACTATTGAGGAAGAAATACCAAATAACTCAAAAAAATTCTGGTCATTTGTAATCTCAGGTAAAAAATCTGATATTCCTAAAATAATGCGATTTTATAAAGAAGTTGCCAGTGGCGGCACGGGTATTTGTAATTTATTTTCAGATTATTTTAAAACTGTTTATACTGATAAAACTAACTGAAATATAAAAGATATTTCTTCTTCAAAATATAGTGACAGCCTTTCAAATTTCGTAATTAATGTTGATGAAGTAAGTGAGATTTTGAGCAATCTTGCCCAGCGTGTTTATTAAAAATTGTGCTGAATCATTAAGCGAACCTTTAACCATGATTTTTAATAGATCTTTATCTGCAGGAGAATGCCCAGCTGAATGGAAAAAGGCCATTGTTGTACCTATTTACAAAAATGGAAATAAGAACAATGTAGAAAATTACTGCCCGATTTCTAAATTAAATATTTTTGAAAAAATAATATATAAACATGTCTATGCATTTTTTAAGCCGTCTATTATCCCGGTACAACATGGTTTTTTGTCTGGTAGGTCAGTTGATACTAATTTAATTACATTTATTGACCAAATTCTTAAAAGTAAGAGTAACAGGATACAAGTTGACACGGTCTACACGGATTTCAGTAAGGCGTTCCAAATTTCAACTCTCTAGGTTTTGCCGTTTGGCTACAATTTTTACCGAACAGACAGACAGACAGACAGACGACAAAATGACGGTATACTAGCGTCGGCGAATCAGTGCAGTTACGTCACAATACGAAACAAACGAATGTATTGTTTGAAACAATGCAATTGTTTGTTACTGCACTGATTCGCCGACGCTAGTATATAAGGGTTTTTTGGTCATACCTACAAAACCCTAAAAATACCGTATTGTTATGGCAAATCGGCTGTTGTTTATGACATGCAGGTGTGCGTTATCGCTTGTTGTCTGTTTGCCGTTCGAGGTCGCAGGCAGGCGGGAAACTGTTCACGATTCTAACGTTTACGTTGGGTTTTTAATTTATCTTACGCTTTCTTTAATTCTTTGTAAACTTCACTTCTTTATTATTGTTTTGCTTTAGCGCTTAACGTTCACACTTTACTGTTTTCTCTTCTGTTTATATTTCTTTTGTTCATTTACTTCATATTTTCCACTTCATACATATGTTATTATATTATTGTTCTTTTCGACTTCAAACTGTTATACGCAACTTTATTACTGTTTTTCTCTCCACTTTAATTGTTATTTTTCCACTTTAATTGTTTTCTCCACTTTTATTGTTCTTTCTCCACTTTTATTACTTTCACTCCACTTTTTACTCACTGTTTCTCACATAACTTCCACTTTACTTACAACTCTCAGAGGCGGGCGCACCGGGCGCGCGCCCTGGGCCTCGACTTCTGAAGGGCCCCGCAAAACCCCAACTTTCCACTAATGACACCAAGTTTTGTTTCATATGTATAATTTTAATTACTTACAAGTTTACAATCGGCGGTAAAACCTAATGGTATGTTTATATTCGTTTATTTATTTAAAAATATGGTTAACATGTATTTTCCCCGTCTCTCTCTTTTTTTAAGGGGCCCAATATTGTCTCGTGCGCCCGGGGTCTCAACCAGCCTTAATCCACCTCTGACAACTCTTCACCTTCATTGTCTCACTTTCAACTTTACACTACTTTCGCAACAGCCATCAACATGTGTGGCCGCAATTGCACTTCGTTTTGTTTCTTCGCGATATTAACAACTTTTATTTCACACTCTTTTTAAAAAAAAAAACCTTCTCAAACACGCGACACCGTCCCCGGTGAGCCTCCATATGTTGTGGGATTCTATGGTGGGGTTTGATTATTCGGTTTTTATTATTAATTAAATTTATTGTGTGCGATTGCGACTACTGGTTACGGCAAAAAAAAAAGGTTCTCATCTCCATGCGCGGGGCCATGTGCGGCTGCACATGCATCGCGCCGGCCCTGGGTAACGTCTCATTGCGGTCTGAAACTGGGTTTCTTTTCGTTGAGAGTAGAGACATTTGGCATCTAAATTGAGAGTGAATTGTTGGAAAATCCTTATTTTGTCAATGCAGGGTGCATTTGAGAAACTTTACAACGTGAGTGAGCCGTTTTCGTGCGTGTACTTATTCCAAAACATTACTGTGAACGAAGGAAGCGTTACTACCGAGGGTAGACAACTTGTCCGACGCGATTGTATTGCGGGCAAACGACGCACAGGCGACACGAGAAAGCGTGTCTACGAGACAGTTTTGTGCATTTGAACTGTGTTTGGACCGGGAAAAGACGATGAAGCGAAACTTTTCGCATAGTGTAGCTGATTTTCGTACGGTTGATATGGCCGATGCCATGTCGACGCGTATATGTGAGACAGACAATGACCACGAACGCGAATATATACGACGCGAACGGGATTTGTTAGAGCGCGAAAGGGATATTTTAAATCGAGAACGGAACTTGATTAATTCTTCGTATCCACTTCTGACAACTCTTCAACTTCATTGTCTCACTTTCAACTTTACACTACTTTCGCAACAGCCATCAACATGTGTCGCCGCAATTGCACTTCGTTTTGTTTTTTCGCGATATTAACAACTTTTATTTCACACTCTTTTTTTAAAAACCTTCTCAAACACGCGACACCATCCCCGGTGAGCCTCCATATGTTGTGGGATTCTATGGTGGGGTTTGATTATTCGGTTTTTATTATTAATTAAATTTATTGAAGATAGAATTAATAGTACAAAAGTATGATAATATAACATGTGTGCGATTGCGACTACTGGCTACGGCTTTTGACTTCAGACTGACTCGTTGAATGTGAAAATAAGCTCCCGCACCAGTGTTGCCAGACGTAAAAAAAAATTCCTTAAACACTACGGCAAAATTTCCCTAAATTTAATCAAATATTCCCTAAATTTATTCAAAAATTCCCTAAAATTAATAAAAAATTCGTGAAGGATAATAATAATAAAAAAAAAAGATTATATTTATATATATATATATATATATATTTTTTTTTTATTGGAATATATGACAGGAATAAATAAATGAAAAAAACTAAAATTTTGTCCTAAACAAGACCTAATTTAGGTCAAAATTTATCAACAATTTTCGACGAAACGAATTTTTTCTAATTTTTCGAGTACGTTATTGGATTCAACGATACTTTTTGTATAAGTATGCCTAATTTTATAGTTTTAGGACGTCTTGTTCAAATAGAATAATTATTAAGAATAGAGGTTATATATTATTTTGTTTTTTTCCGTTATTTGTGTTTGTCAGTGCAAGATTTCTTTTATTGAGTATGCGTATTTTTAATGATTTTATTTATTTATTTATTGTTTTTAATATATATTCTAGTCATTTAGATGGGCTGCGTTAGGCGCAAATAGCCTTTGTTGCTGTGCGCCAAAAAATTTAACTAACTAACTAACTGAGTTTTTACCGTGTACTGCGGGTTGCATATCGCGAAATTTATCAACGAATTAAGGCCAAAAAAATTAGTTTAGAATTTACATCATATATCATCATACACATATGTTAGCTTTAGCGATACACGTGATCTATGTACTCCGTAAAAATTGTGTTGTTTTTACTAACATTAAATTCAAAACAAACCAAATTTTGGACAAAGATTTACCTTATTGGTTCATAAATCAAAATTAATAATTAAACAGATGTTTAAAGTTGTGTTTTATTAAACAAATCAGTAAATAGTGAATAATATTGGTGTAATATCTATATAATTTTGATACATTTTTTGATAAACTGGTAACCGACGAGTTCATTGAAAATCAATTCATCGAATGATCGATTCATCGAATCGTCAATTCATCGAAAAAAAATATTTTGTAAATATTTGAGAGGAATGCCGAGGGGATCGGAAAGTCAAAAAAAACAGTGGTCAATAAAAGTAGACAGACTAAGAAATAATTGCATAAAATTTTTAATATGGTTTAAAAAAAGGTAAATAAAGTGACATAGTGTTTCAATATAAATAAAGAAATATAATAAGAAAACTTATGTAATAAAACAAATTAATTTTTGGCAATTGCTCGCAAATAATTTTTATAAATTCATACACAATGATACGCATTTTAATTGGGCTAATATGGGGGAAAATAAAGTACTATGCATCTAAAAACAAGGTAATTAGGTTAGGTTTAGTTAGTAAAAGTCTAAAACCGAGCGGAGCGAGTTACCCATCTTCTAGTTTAAGGACAAAGCACTATTTTAGGTTAGTAAGGGTTTTGTTAGAAAAAGCCGAGCGAAGTGAGCTACCCATCTTCTAGTTTAATGACAAAACACTATCTTAGGTTAGGTTAGGTTAGTAAGGGTTTGGTTAGAAGAAGCCGAGCGAAGCGAGCTACCCATCTTCTAGTTTAATGATAAAACACTATCTTAGGTTAGTAAGGGTTTGGTTAGAAGAAGCCGAGCAAAGCGAGCTACGCATCATCTTGTTTTATGACAAAACAAACTCACACTAACATAACAATGCCACCTGTTTAGAATCACCGTACATTGAACAAATCATGTGTGCTATGACGCGGTGTGACACATGCGCAGTTGTCAACTTTTATTTACCACTGCTTTTTTGGCTTTCCGATCCCCTCGGCATTCCTCTCAAATATTTACAAAATATTTTTTTTCCATGAATTGACGATTCGGTGAATTGATCATTCGATGAATTGATTTTCGATGAATTGATCTTCGATGAATTGATTTTTGATGAATTGATTTTCAATGAATTGATTTTCGATGAATTGATTTTCGATGAACTTACCGTGAATCCAATAAACTACAAGTTAGTTCCTCGCCGGATTAGTAGTGGAGGCCAAACTGTGACGTTGCGATGGCTATCTGTGTTGAGTGCAATCGGCAAATCAACAAGAAGTACGCAGGCGTGCAATGCGGTAGGTGTTCTTCACGCACTTACCACTCAACCTGTGCAAACATTGATGAGGCGCAACTTTTATTATTAAAAGATAATGCAATCTCTTGGTTCTGTGCCGGCTGCCGACCAAAAAATCGCAATCTATCTGGCCTAATTACTGATGATATTGATAAATCGCCCTGTCGTAATTTACCGAATTATAATGTTCTTGAATCTTTTAAAAAGGAAATATTAAAAGAATTTAATGATAAATTCAATTCACTTATGGACTCAATTAACTTTTGTTCAAATAAAATTTCAGATTTTGAAATTAAATTGCTCGATATGGGTGAGCAAATGAAAAGTATTGAGTTATTAAAAAATGAAAATGAAGACCTAAAAATTAAACTTTCAGAAATAACCAATACTGTAGATGATTTACAGCAATACTCTCGCTTAAACAACGTTATAATAAGTAATTTACCTGAAAAAAACAATGAAAATATTTGGTCAGAGGCAGTTAATATCGGAATGACAGTTGGAGTCGATATAAAGGAACATGATCTTGACGCCGCTCAACGTCTTCCACATTTCAACAAAAACAACTCGAAACCTCGTAACATTGTTCTAAGGTTCATCTCCGGAATGAAAAAAGATCAATTCATGGGATCTGTCAAAATGTTCAAAAATATGACCTCAACGGAACTGAAATTCGAAGGCCCGCAAAATAAAATTTATGTCAATGACCATCTCACAAACAAAAACAACTTCATTTTTAACAAAGCTCGCAATGAATTACGTGAACGAGGCTACAAATTCATCTGGACCAGGAACTGTAAAATTTTTGCGAGGAAAGATGAATCCTCTAGAATTCATATTATTTCTTCTGAGGCCGACATCGCCAAACTACATTAAACCGACCGATGATCTTTTTCTTTACAATTAATTTTTACCACATATCATTAACCTTCATTGACTATGGATTTGTCCCTTTACTATCAGAATGTTCGATGGTTACGATCTAAAACTAATATTGTGCGTTTAAACTCGATGTGTTGTGACTACGATATTATATGCTTCTCTGAAACTAATTTAAACTCTTCATTCCGCGATCAAGAAGTTTTTCCAGATAATTTCTCAGTGATAAAACGTGAAGCAAACGGGGCGGTGTTTTAATAGCAATTCGCAAACATTTCCCATTTATCGTTAATCCTAAGTGGTCATCGCTTAATGAGTGTGTGCGGATTACAGTGGTGCTAAAACATCCCAATAGTATGCCATATAAATTAAACATCTGCTGTCTATACCTACCCCCTGAAAATTGTCTAAAGTTAATGGAATTTATCACTAGCTTGTATAAAATAATCGATGCAAGCCCTAGAGAAAAATTTATAATTTGTGGTGACTTCAATTTACCATTGCTTAAATGGTCTACAAATAATAAAACAAATTTTTTAACCCCGGACAACATATATCACAAGTGGTCTGATGAACTTGTTAATTGCTTGTCCTACTGTTCGTTACATCAATTTAACTCACAAATCACAAATAAAAACAATCGAATTTTAGATCTTATACTTTCAAATTTGGATCAGGTACATATTAATAATTGTGACAATCCACTCACAAAACTAGACGCGCACCATCCTGCCATTGAAATTCATGTATGTAAAGATATCTGTACTTAAACTGTTGAAGCATTCACCACGAATTGTTTATTTTTAGGGTTTTGTAGGTATGACCAAAAAACCCTTATACCGTCATTTTGTCGTCTGTCTGTCTGTCTGTTCGGTAAAAATTGTAGCCAAACGGCTAAACCTAGAGAGTTGAAATTTGGCATGCTTATACAACTCTTTGACCCGCACATAGGAAAAATACTAAAACATCTAAAAAACATATCCCCCTAAAAATATAAACAAATATATGCTCATCGAAATAAAAAATTATTTTTTTACAATTCTGTGTAGGGTATCAAATGAAAGCCCTTGGTACGTGGATTAACGATCAAAAATTTATTTTTGCAAAATAAATTATTTTGAGGCGATTTTTGCCAAAATTGTGCAAAAAAATTCTCAGTAATGTACATTCGTGTGAACCGGAATAGTACAACAGGAATTTTTAATCAGATTATGTTTTCGGAAAATAACGCATTTTTTGTGTTTTTAAGTAAAATATGTAATATATTTAATCCGCTATTTAACATAATAGTAAACGAGTGATACTGTATAGCACAGTGGTAGCGCTGACGCTTAGCGAGTTACAACTACTGTAAGAAACTGTGTTCGAATCCCGTCAATTTTTATTTTTTCAGTTTTTTTTTGCATTTTTATTTTGTTTAAATTATTTTGTCAAAATTCTAGTTATATTTTGGTAAATGTTGCATTTATTTTTTAAAAGCGTAAATTTAATAACCAGTGGGAAGTGTTGAAATTATAATTTAATTCTGTTTGACGAAATCAGAGGGCGGGACTTATGATATAAGCAACCAATGGAAGCCACAGGCGCAATTTTCAAAATCTTAATGAACCTTGCTATATAAAAAAAAAAAATTATGTGAAGTGTGAATTTTCACACATTTCAGGGTTTCGCAGGTATTGAGTAAGTGAATAATGATTATTTGGAATGCCAAAACAAATTTTATGTTAAAATATTTTATTTTTTTTTTGTTAATTTTAATTCGAATGCCTAATACCATTATGTAAGTTTCTAAATATGTGCAGTATTTTTTTTTTTTTTTATATAGCAAGGTTCAATAAAATTTTGAAAAAATTCCTCTTAGATAGATATATAATCTAAAAATATTAAGTGAAGGCGGAATGCTGAGTGTGTAGGACATATTTTGCTTTGTAGTATTCACTGTAAAATGAACAATATTTTAAAAATAATTTATCATCTCTTAATCTAAGAGCTTTAAAAACAAATTTTATGTTAAAATATTTTTATGTTAATTTTAATTCGAGTGCCTAATACCATTATTTAGGTTTCTTAATATGTGCAGTATTTTTTTATATAGCAAGGTTCATTAAGATTTTGAAAATTGCGCCTATGGCTTCATTGGTTGTTTCTAGTCATAGCTCCTCCCTTTGATTTCGTGTACATTCAAACAGAATTAAATTATAATTTCAACAATTTCCACTGGTTATTAAATTTACGCTTTTAAAAATTAAATGCAACATTTGCCAAAATATAACTAGAATTTTGAAAAAATAATTTAAACAAAATAAAAATAACAAAAAAAAAAAAAAATAAAAAATAATATTGTCCTCTTCTCGTGGGATTCGAACTCATTTTCTTGGGCAGAACGCTAGTACCGTAACCATTGCACCAAGATACACGTTATAGTTTAGTGTGTTATATAACTATAAGTTTTCAACATTATTAGCAAAAAAACACAAAAAATGCTTTTTTTTCCAAAAACATAATCTGATCAAAAATTTCTGTTGTACTATTCCGGTTCACACCAATGTACATTACTTAGAATTTTTTCAGATTTTCAGTTTAAACCATCTGGGCTACAGGGTGTGGGACAAAAATTTAATTGCACAATTTTGTCAAAAATCGCTTCAAAATAATTTATTTTGCAAAAATAAAAATTTTATCGTTAATCCACGTACCAAGGGCTTTCATTTGATACCCTACTCAGAATTTTAAGAAATTTTTTTTTTTTTTTTTTCGATGAGCACATATTTGTTTATATTTTTAGGGGGATATGTTTTTTAGATGTTTTAGTATTTTTCCTATGTGCGGGTCAAAGAGTTGTATAAGCATGTCAAATTTCAACTCTCTAGCTTTAGCCGTTTGGCTACAATTTTTACCGAACAGACAGACAGACAGACAGACAGACAGACGACAAAATGACGGTATAAGGGTTTTTGGTCATACCTACAAAACCCTAAAAATACTGCACATATTTAGAAACTTAAATAATGGTATTAGGCATTCGAATTAAAATTCATAAAAAAATATTTTGACATAAAATTTGTTTTGGCATCCCAAATAATCATCACACAGTTAATAAATACCTGCGAAACCCTGAAATGTGTGAAAATTCACACTTCACATCAATTTTTTTAAAACAGCTGATTACGACATTGTAAATAACGAACTGAATTGTATAAACTGGTCAAATGAATTTAAAAATCTGTCTATTGACAGTGCTGTCGAAAAGTTTTACAGTATTTTGGACAGTGTAATCTTTAAGTATATACCATTCAAATCAATTAAAAAAAGGCAATATCCACATTGGTATTCATCTGATTTAATTAGCTTAATAAAAGAAAAAGACAAATATCGCAAAAAATATAAAACTTTTAACTCTAAAATTTTTTATGTGCAATTCTCTATCTTAAGAAAAAGAATTAAACTTGTAATGAAACACTGTTACTATGAATATCTAAAAACTATTGAGGAAGAAATACCAAATAACTCAAAAAAATTCTGGTCATTTGTAATCTCAGGTAAAAAATCTGATATTCCTAAAATAATGCGATTTTATAAAGAAGTTGCCAGTGGCGGCACGGGTATTTGTAATTTATTTTCAGATTATTTTAAAACTGTTTATACTGATAAAACTAACTGAAATATAAAAGATATTTCTTCTTCAAAATATAGTGACAGCCTTTCAAATTTCGTAATTAATGTTGATGAAGTAAGTGAGATTTTGAGCAATCTTGCCCAGCGTGTTTATTAAAAATTGTGCTGAATCATTAAGCGAACCTTTAACCATGATTTTTAATAGATCTTTATCTGCAGGAGAATGCCCAGCTGAATGGAAAAAGGCCATTGTTGTACCTATTTACAAAAATGGAAATAAGAACAATGTAGAAAATTACTGCCCGATTTCTAAATTAAATATTTTTGAAAAAATAATATATAAACATGTCTATGCATTTTTTAAGCCGTCTATTATCCCGGTACAACATGGTTTTTTGTCTGGTAGGTCAGTTGATACTAATTTAATTACATTTATTGACCAAATTCTTAAAAGTAAGAGTAACAGGATACAAGTTGACACGGTCTACACGGATTTCAGTAAGGCGTTCCAAATTTCAACTCTCTAGGTTTTGCCGTTTGGCTACAATTTTTACCGAACAGACAGACAGACAGACAGACGACAAAATGACGGTATACTAGCGTCGGCGAATCAGTGCAGTTACGTCACAATACGAAACAAACGAATGTATTGTTTGAAACAATGCAATTGTTTGTTACTGCACTGATTCGCCGACGCTAGTATATAAGGGTTTTTTGGTCATACCTACAAAACCCTAAAAATACCGTATTGTTATGGCAAACCGGCTGTTGTTTATGACATGCAGGTGTGCGTTATCGCTTGTTGTCTGTTTGCCGTTCGAGGTCGCAGGCAGGCGGGAAACTGTTCACGATTCTAACGTTTACGTTGGGTTTTTAATTTATCTTACGCTTTCTTTAATTCTTTGTAAACTTCACTTCTTTATTATTGTTTTGCTTTAGCGCTTAACGTTCACACTTTACTGTTTTCTCTTCTGTTTATATTTCTTTTGTTCATTTACTTCATATTTTCCACTTCATACATATGTTATTATATTATTGTTCTTTTCGACTTCAAACTGTTATACGCAACTTTATTACTGTTTTTCTCTCCACTTTAATTGTTATTTTTCCACTTTAATTGTTTTCTCCACTTTTATTGTTCTTTCTCCACTTTTATTACTTTCACTCCACTTTTTACTCACTGTTTCTCACATAACTTCCACTTTACTTACAACTCTCAGAGGCGGATTTAACGGCGGGCGCACCGGGCGCGCGCCCTGGGCCTCGACTTCTGAAGGGCCCCGCAAAACCCCAACTTTCCACTAATGACACCAAGTTTTGTTTCATATGTATAATTTTAATTACTTACAAGTTTACAATCGGCGGTAAAACCTAATGGTATGTTTATATTCGTTTATTTATTTAAAAATATGGTTAACATGTATTTTCCCCGTCTCTCTCTTTTTTTAAGGGGCCCAATATTGTCTCGTGCGCCCGGGGTCTCAACCAGCCTTAATCCACCTCTGACAACTCTTCACCTTCATTGTCTCACTTTCAACTTTACACTACTTTCGCAACAGCCATCAACATGTGTGGCCGCAATTGCACTTCGTTTTGTTTCTTCGCGATATTAACAACTTTTATTTCACACTCTTTTTAAAAAAAAAAACCTTCTCAAACACGCGACACCGTCCCCGGTGAGCCTCCATATGTTGTGGGATTCTATGGTGGGGTTTGATTATTCGGTTTTTATTATTAATTAAATTTATTGTGTGCGATTGCGACTACTGGTTACGGCAAAAAAAAAAGGTTCTCATCTCCATGCGCGGGGCCATGTGCGGCTGCACATGCATCGCGCCGGCCCTGGGTAACGTCTCATTGCGGTCTGAAACTGGGTTTCTTTTCGTTGAGAGTAGAGACATTTGGCATCTAAATTGAGAGTGAATTGTTGGAAAATCCTTATTTTGTCAATGCAGGGTGCATTTGAGAAACTTTACAACGTGAGTGAGCCGTTTTCGTGCGTGTACTTATTCCAAAACATTACTGTGAACGAAGGAAGAGTTACTACCGAGGGTAGACAACTTGTCCGACGCGATTGTATTGCGGGCAAACGACGCACAGGCGACACGAGAAAGCGTGTCTACGAGACAGTTTTGTGCATTTGAACTGTGTTTGGACCGGGAAAAGACGATGAAGCGAAACTTTTCGCATAGTGTAGCTGATTTTCGTACGGTTGATATGGCCGATGCCATGTCGACGCGTATATGTGAGACAGACAATGACCACGAACGCGAATATATACGACGCGAACGGGATTTGTTAGAGCGCGAAAGGGATATTTTAAATCGAGAACGGAACTTGATTAATTCTTCGTATCCACTTCTGACAACTCTTCAACTTCATTGTCTCACTTTCAACTTTACACTACTTTCGCAACAGCCATCAACATGTGTCGCCGCAATTGCACTTCGTTTTGTTTTTTCGCGATATTAACAACTTTTATTTCACACTCTTTTTTTAAAAACCTTCTCAAACACGCGACACCATCCCCGGTGAGCCTCCATATGTTGTGGGATTCTATGGTGGGGTTTGATTATTCGGTTTTTATTATTAATTAAATTTATTGAAGATAGAATTAATAGTACAAAAGTATGATAATATAACATGTGTGCGATTGCGACTACTGGCTACGGCTTTTGACTTCAGACTGACTCGTTGAATGTGAAAATAAGCTCCCGCACCAGTGTTGCCAGACGTAAAAAAAAATTCCTTAAACACTACGGCAAAATTTCCCTAAATTTAATCAAATATTCCCTAAATTTATTCAAAAATTCCCTAAAATTAATAAAAAATTCGTGAAGGATAATAATAATAAAAAAAAAAGATTATATTTATATATATATATATATATATTTTTTTTTTATTGGAATATATGACAGGAATAAATAAATGAAAAAAACTAAAATTTTGTCCTAAACAAGACCTAATTTAGGTCAAAATTTATCAACAATTTTCGACGAAACGAATTTTTTCTAATTTTTCGAGTACGTTATTGGATTCAACGATACTTTTTGTATAAGTATGCCTAATTTTATAGTTTTAGGACGTCTTGTTCAAATAGAATAATTATTAAGAATAGAGGTTATATATTATTTTGTTTTTTTCCGTTATTTGTGTTTGTCAGTGCAAGATTTCTTTTATTGAGTATGCGTATTTTTAATGATTTTATTTATTTATTTATTGTTTTTAATATATATTCTAGTCATTTAGATGGGCTGCGTTAGGCGCAAATAGCCTTTGTTGCTGTGCGCCAAAAAATTTAACTAACTAACTAACTGAGTTTTTACCGTGTACTGCGGGTTGCATATCGCGAAATTTATCAACGAATTAAGGCCAAAAAAATTAGTTTAGAATTTACATCATATATCATCATACACATATGTTAGCTTTAGCGATACACGTGATCTATGTACTCCGTAAAAATTGTGTTGTTTTTACTAACATTAAATTCAAAACAAACCAAATTTTGGACAAAGATTTACCTTATTGGTTCATAAATCAAAATTAATAATTAAACAGATGTTTAAAGTTGTGTTTTATTAAACAAATCAGTAAATAGTGAATAATATTGGTGTAATATCTATATAATTTTGATACATTTTTTGATAAACTGGTAACCGACGAGTTCATTGAAAATCAATTCATCGAATGATCGATTCATCGAATCGTCAATTCATCGAAAAAAAATATTTTGTAAATATTTGAGAGGAATGCCGAGGGGATCGGAAAGTCAAAAAAAGCAGTGGTCAATAAAAGTAGACAGACTAAGAAATAATTGCATAAAATTTTTAATATGGTTTAAAAAAAGGTAAATAAAGTGACATAGTGTTTAAATATAAATAAAGAAATATAATAAGAAAACTTATGTAATAAAACAAATTAATTTTTGGCAATTGCTCGCAAATAATTTTTATAAATTCATACACAATGATACGCATTTTAATTGGGCTAATATGGGGGAAAATAAAGTACTATGCATCTAAAAACAAGGTAATTAGGTTAGGTTTAGTTAGTAAAAGTCTAAAACCGAGCGGAGCGAGTTACCCATCTTCTAGTTTAAGGACAAAGCACTATTTTAGGTTAGTAAGGGTTTTGTTAGAAAAAGCCGAGCGAAGTGAGCTACCCATCTTCTAGTTTAATGACAAAACACTATCTTAGGTTAGGTTAGGTTAGTAAGGGTTTGGTTAGAAGAAGCCGAGCGAAGCGAGCTACCCATCTTCTAGTTTAATGATAAAACACTATCTTAGGTTAGTAAGGGTTTGGTTAGAAGAAGCCGAGCAAAGCGAGCTACGCATCATCTTGTTTTATGACAAAACAAACTCACACTAACATAACAATGCCACCTGTTTAGAATCACCGTACATTGAACAAATCATGTGTGCTATGACGCGGTGTGACACATGCGCAGTTGTCAACTTTTATTTACCACTGCTTTTTTGGCTTTCCGATCCCCTCGGCATTCCTCTCAAATATTTACAAAATATTTTTTTTCCATGAATTGACGATTCGGTGAATTGATCATTCGATGAATTGATTTTCGATGAATTGATCTTCGATGAATTGATTTTTGATGAATTGATTTTCAATGAATTGATTTTCGATGAATTGATTTTCGATGAACTTACCGTGAATCCAATAAACTACAAGTTAGTTCCTCGCCGGATTAGTAGTGGAGGCCAAACTGTGACGTTGCGATGGCTATCTGTGTTGAGTGCAATCGGCAAATCAACAAGAAGTACGCAGGCGTGCAATGCGGTAGGTGTTCTTCACGCACTTACCACTCAACCTGTGCAAACATTGATGAGGCGCAACTTTTATTATTAAAAGATAATGCAATCTCTTGGTTCTGTGCCGGCTGCCGACCAAAAAATCGCAATCTATCTGGCCTAATTACTGATGATATTGATAAATCGCCCTGTCGTAATTTACCGAATTATAATGTTCTTGAATCTTTTAAAAAGGAAATATTAAAAGAATTTAATGATAAATTCAATTCACTTATGGACTCAATTAACTTTTGTTCAAATAAAATTTCAGATTTTGAAATTAAATTGCTCGATATGGGTGAGCAAATGAAAAGTATTGAGTTATTAAAAAATGAAAATGAAGACCTAAAAATTAAACTTTCAGAAATAACCAATACTGTAGATGATTTACAGCAATACTCTCGCTTAAAGAACGTTATAATAAGTAATTTACCTGAAAAAAACAATGAAAATATTTGGTCAGAGGCAGTTAATATCGGAATGACAGTTGGAGTCGATATAAAGGAACATGATCTTGACGCCGCTCAACGTCTTCCACATTTCAACAAAAACAACTCGAAACCTCGTAACATTGTTCTAAGGTTCATCTCCGGAATGAAAAAAGATCAATTCATGGGATCTGTCAAAATGTTCAAAAATATGACCTCAACGGAACTGAAATTCGAAGGCCCGCAAAATAAAATTTATGTCAATGACCATCTCACAAACAAAAACAACTTCATTTTTAACAAAGCTCGCAATGAATTACGTGAACGAGGCTACAAATTCATCTGGACCAGGAACTGTAAAATTTTTGCGAGGAAAGATGAATCCTCTAGAATTCATATTATTTCTTCTGAGGCCGACATCGCCAAACTACATTAAACCGACCGATGATCTTTTTCTTTACAATTAATTTTTACCACATATCATTAACCTTCATTGACTATGGATTTGTCCCTTTACTATCAGAATGTTCGATGGTTACGATCTAAAACTAATATTGTGCGTTTAAACTCGATGTGTTGTGACTACGATATTATATGCTTCTCTGAAACTAATTTAAACTCTTCATTCCGCGATCAAGAAGTTTTTCCAGATAATTTCTCAGTGATAAAACGTGAAGCAAACGGGGCGGTGTTTTAATAGCAATTCGCAAACATTTCCCATTTATCGTTAATCCTAAGTGGTCATCGCTTAATGAGTGTGTGCGGATTACAGTGGTGCTAAAACATCCCAATAGTATGCCATATAAATTAAACATCTGCTGTCTATACCTACCCCCTGAAAATTGTCTAAAGTTAATGGAATTTATCACTAGCTTGTATAAAATAATCGATGCAAGCCCTAGAGAAAAATTTATAATTTGTGGTGACTTCAATTTACCATTGCTTAAATGGTCGACAAATAATAAAACAAATTTTTTAACCCCGGACAACATATATCACAAGTGGTCTGATGAACTTGTTAATTGCTTGTCCTACTGTTCGTTACATCAATTTAACTCACAAATCACAAATAAAAACAATCGAATTTTAGATCTTATACTTTCAAATTTGGATCAGGTACATATTAATAATTGTGACAATCCACTCACAAAACTAGACGCGCACCATCCTGCCATTGAAATTCATGTATGTAAAGATATCTGTACTTAAACTGTTGAAGCATTCACCACGAATTGTTTATTTTTAGGGTTTTGTAGGTATGACCAAAAAACCCTTATACCGTCATTTTGTCGTCTGTCTGTCTGTCTGTTCGGTAAAAATTGTAGCCAAACGGCTAAACCTAGAGAGTTGAAATTTGGCATGCTTATACAACTCTTTGACCCGCACATAGGAAAAATACTAAAACATCTAAAAAACATATCCCCCTAAAAATATAAACAAATATATGCTCATCGAAATAAAAAATTATTTTTTTACAATTCTGTGTAGGGTATCAAATGAAAGCCCTTGGTACGTGGATTAACGATCAAAAATTTATTTTTGCAAAATAAATTATTTTGAGGCGATTTTTGCCAAAATTGTGCAAAAAAATTCTCAGTAATGTACATTCGTGTGAACCGGAATAGTACAACAGGAATTTTTAATCAGATTATGTTTTCGGAAAATAACGCATTTTTTGTGTTTTTAAGTAAAATATGTAATATATTTAATCCGCTATTTAACATAATAGTAAACGAGTGATACTGTATAGCACAGTGGTAGCGCTGACGCTTAGTGAGTTGAAACTACTGTAAGAAACTGTGTTCGAATCCCGTCAATTTTTATTTTTTCAGTTTTTTTTTGCATTTTTATTTTGTTTAAATTATTTTGTCAAAATTCTAGTTATATTTTGGTAAATGTTGCATTTATTTTTTAAAAGCGTAAATTTAATAACCAGTGGGAAGTGTTGAAATTATAATTTAATTCTGTTTGACGAAATCAGAGGGCGGGACTTATGATATAAGCAACCAATGGAAGCCACAGGCGCAATTTTCAAAATCTTAATGAACCTTGCTATATAAAAAAAAAATTATGTGAAGTGTGAATTTTCACACATTTCAGGGTTTCGCAGGTATTGAGTAAGTGAATAATGATTATTTGGAATGCCAAAACAAATTTTATGTTAAAATATTTTATTTTTTTTTTTGTTAATTTTAATTCGAATGCCTAATACCATTATGTAAGTTTCTAAATATGTGCAGTATTTTTTTTTTTTTTTATATAGCAAGGTTCAATAAAATTTTGAAAAAAT
>CAXASN010000030.1:0-24437 GCA_963971575.1 Liopterus haemorrhoidalis
TTCTCGGTTAATGGTAAAATTTTATTACAGTCATTAAAGATAATTTCGGTAAAATGTTCATTAATGTATAGGTCCGTAATAAGCAACTTCATGTAACAAAATCAAAATTTGAACGCGCCGTAGTATTATATCCATGTTATAATTTCAGGTATTATTTTAAGCAATTAAGTTTAAAATGCTGTATTTGACTTTTGATATAGTGTTTTTGTGCTTACCTATACTTGTTCTTCTTGTTATCTACACAAATTTTATTCTTTATTTCGAATATTAACTTAGTAGTCTAAAATTTATAGCTAGTGCTTATATTTAGCTTAAGTGTTGTAGGTGAGATGCTGTAGAGCAGGGGTACTCAACCTTTTCATACCTACCGCCCACTTTAGCATCTCTATTGGTAGAAAAATTTTCATACCGCCCACCTGTTGTATAATAATAATAACATACCAAATACTTTCGCAAAATTTTGCTGCAAAAACGCCATTTAGTTTCACGTAAAGTGAACTAAACTTATGCGCGGGCGATAAAAATTGTATATTTTGAGAAATTTAACTATAAACAGTAAAGAATTTTATGAAAACTTAATGAAAATGTTTTTCAATAATTATATAAAAAAAAGTTAAATAATACTTCTTTCCATAATGCATTAAATAAAATTTCCATTTTAATGTTTTAAAACGTCAATTAAATTAAAAAAAAAAAAACGGAAAGTAGCCAGCATTGGACAAAACCCCTACCGCCCTCCAAAAAATTCTCTCTGTAGGAGAAATCTCGAGAAAAATAATTATATAATTATTAGGATATACATTTTTTTTTAATGTTGAAATTATTGTAGAGGATAAAAACATGTTAAAATTATAAAGTACTAAAGTAAAGGCGTCGAGCAAATTTTACATTTCTCGAGAAATGAAAAATGAGAATTAAAACTTTTTCTCGAGAAATTCTCGAGAAGAATCACTACCCTGGCATCGGCAATTAGCCTCGTTGCAGAAATAGGCCGATGTAAAATAAATAAATAAATAATATTCTTTCTAATTGTGTATTTATATATATACCACTATTTCTTATATAACTATCGTCTTTAATAAGGGTTTAATTATTTTCGAATATCTTTGTTCCTGATTTTATTGCTGTATATCATATCTTTGGGGCTCTTAAAATGTTTCGGCTTTTACTTCTTCGTCTGTTAAAATGAGGAAATCGCTCACTTCTTATGATTTCCCAGTAGAATTGAAGCTGAGACTAGTAAAGTTTTGTATCTTTCCCGTCTTATATAGTGTAGGGCAGCGTTTCCCAACCTTTTTTCATTGCGGACCGGCAAACGACCTAGAAAAAATTCGCGGAGTCGCAAGTTTAGAAAGTAATGTGTATCGCAAAAGTTTTATATTTTTTACTGCACCGATTACAAACAGAAACAAACAAATGAAAATCACATATAATTAGTGAAAAAAGAATCAAATTATAACTTAAACAATTACAGATTAAGGACTGAAATTAAGGCCGGTGAAATAAGATTTTCGACTTCGGTGAAATATCAAATACAAGTGAAATAAGTAATGAAAAAAAAAAAGAGATTTTCATATTAAAATTAAGTGGGTTATAAATATTAGGCGAATAGTTGCATATTAAAAAAAAAACTCGCGGACCTGCGGTTGGGAAACACTGGTGTAGAGGCCTGGACTGTAACTAAATAACTAAGCAGGAGAGTAGACGCTTTCGAAATGTGGATTTACAAAAGAATATTGCATATATCATGGACCAAAAGAACGAAAGAGTCCTCACAAAGATGAGAATAAATCTACTGCTAACCAAATTCAAATGAGTTAGTTGAAATTTCTGAGTTATGTAATGCGCTATTATAAATACTATCTACTACAAATAATTATGCAAGGAAGAATAAATGACAAAATATCAGCAGAAAGACGTCGAATCTCCTGGGTACGGAACTCGAAAAAATGTTTTGGTGTATCAAGCATATATCTTTCGAGAACGGTAGACTACAAGGTAAAGATCGCTATGTTAGTGACAATTGTCGGATTTACCTATAGGCTTGGGGATAAGGCCGCGAAGGAACCTGGTTTCCTTTTTTTTTGCTCACAATTTCGATTCGATTTTATCCACCTTTAATCCAACTCATAGTGGCCAGCCTTCGAAACGAAGACGGAATTTGTTGCAAAACAAAAACTTTTACAATTTTAGGGTTTTGTAAGTATGACCAAAAAACACTTATACCGTCATTTTGTCGTTTGTCTGTCTGTCTGTTCGGTCAAAATTGGTAGAGAGTTGAAATTTGGCATGCTTATACAACTCTTTGACCCGCACATATGAAAAAACTAAAACACCTAAACAACATATCATCCTAAAAATATAAACAAATATCTGCTCACCGATGTTTTTTTTTTTTTTTTAACTCTGGGTAGGGTATGAAATAAAAGCCCTTAGTACGTGGATAAACGATCAAAATTTTATTTTTGCAAAATAAATTATTTTGACGCGATTTTTGCCAAAATTGTGCAAAAAAAAAAAATGTCCCACACCCTGTAGTCCAGATGGTTTAATCTAAACATCTGAAAAAATTTTAAGTAATGTACATTTGTGTGAACTGGAATAGTACAACAGGAATTTTTGATTAGATTATGTTTTCAGAAAATAACGCATTTTTTGTGTTTTTTGCTTGACCATGTAAAATATTTAATAACTAATGTAACGCAGTAAACCAGCATGCTTTGATAGTGATCTCGCGTCCTAATTTGTAATTTAGGGTTTGCTCCGGTCTCAAGACAATTTTATTTTTTCTGTTTTTCTTTGCATTTTTATTTTGTTTAAATTATTTTTTCAAAATTATAGTTATATTTGGGCAAATGTTGCATTTAATTTTTAAAAGCGTAAATTTAATAACCAGTGGAAATTGTTGAAATTGAATACACGAAATTAGAGCGGCGGGGTTATGACTTAAAACAACCAATGGAAGCCATAGGTGCAATTTTCAAAATCTTAATGAACAAAAAAATACGGCACATATTTAGAAACCTAAATAATGGTTTTAGGCATTCGAATTAAAATTAACAAAAAAAATATTTTAACATAAAATTTGTTTTGGCATCCCAAATAATCATCATTCACTTACTAAATACCTGCAAAACCCTGAAATGTGTGAAAATTCACACTTCACTCCTTTGTTTTTTTTTTTTTTTTTTTTTTTTTTCTTTGCTCATAACTTCGATTCGACTGTTATCCACCTGATATATAAAAAAAAATACAGCATATATTTAGAAACCTAAATAATGGTTTTAGGCATTCGAATTAAAATTAACAAAAAAAAATATTTTAAATAAAAATTGTTTTGGCATCCCAAATAATCATCATTCACTTACTAAATACCTGCAAAAAACCCTGAAATGTGTGAAAATTCACACTTCACATCAATTTTTTTTTTTTTTTTTCTTTGCTCACAACTTCGATTTGACTTTTATCCACCTGATAGTGGCCTGCTTTCGGAACCAAGACGGCATTTGTTGAAAAACAGAGACTTGTAGATTTTTTTGATTTTCTTATAACTTATATTTGACTTTCGTAACAGCGCTTTCATCGTCTTTGTTATAACAATTTGAACCATATATGTTTTAGTGTTTTTGTGTTTTAAACTAACTAACCTCTCTACTGCTATTGCACCCCAGAGAATTGAATTATTAAACATGCTCTAGAATGTGTTTAATATAATTTACTTCTTAGTTCTAACTGGGTATTTTACGCCTTTAAAAGAAATAGTTAAATATAATCGCAACAATATTTAAAACTAAATTATCATAGATAGCTTAATTTAGATTACAGTATGAGAAAAGACAAGAGTTAGCAAGGAATGCAATAATGACCAATATGCATACGAAGCTTACAATTATATGAACATTCTATCGGGTATTTCTGTAATTGCTCCCAATAGCTATTGCATTAATTTATTATTATTAATAAGTTTTATATGTACATGGACTCAGACTTTTTGCTAGATTTTTGTTTGCCATAATGTTTATTTTTTCTCAACATGTACAAAAAGGTAATCATCATAACTATCGATTCAAAATGTAGTCATCTTAAATACATTGTGTAATAGTCGGGTAAAAAAGCAAACTGGTAACACGTTTACTGAGAAGCTGTAATGTGAAACAACGGCGCCAATTTTTTGCTCCAACATACTGTAGTTGTCATGCTGTTGATCCAGGCAGAGAGATAAGAAATAGCAACCCGTGTATCGGTGACAATAATTATTGTACTTGATCTGTTTCGCAGAACAATAACAATTATTATTTTGTAAAATACTGGTGTTATTACAAAGCATTATTTTCGCATTATATGGATAAAAACTTTTACATTTAATACTTCAGTTATGAATTGGTCCTTGTTGAACTTTTAATAAAAAATGTTTAATATTTTGGAAAGTCTTTGTGCGTCACTTTGTCAACTAGTCTCTATTTTCTCTTTCTTTGTTTTACTCTGTTATAAGTAATTTAAAAAAAAAGTTATATACCAGCGTTTCTCAAACTTTTTACTCTGTTGACCTCTTCCAAAGTTTAAAAATTAAGTGGAACCCCTAATGAGCCTCTTTTATATACAAACACAGCAACATTTCAGACATCATGAGAGGTCTTAGGAACCCCTTGTGGTAGTCCGAGGAACTCAATTTAAGACACGAATATGGTAACCGGCGTGAGTTTATCAAAAATCAATTTATCGAAAACAAATTTATCGAAACACTTTTTATCGAAAATCAGTTTATTGAATTCAAATTTATCGAAAGCAAATTTATCGAAATCAAGTTTATCGAATGCTCAATTTATCGAATGGCACGTTTATGCAAAATGGATTGTTGAATTATTTCGGTAGGAATTAATAATAATAATAATAATAATAATAAATTTATTTATTAATTAGCTTCTACAGCTAGTACAAAATAGTTATATAAATAAATTTGCAAAAAAATTTATAATTTCATTTTTTAATAATGAAAGAAATTTTAGTTTAAATTGTAATTTATTATTGTGAAGATAAATAAAGTGAGATAGTGTTTGAATATAAATAGAGAAAATTATATAATATTTAATAATAAAACATGTTATGTTAATTTTTAAAGGTTTTGCCCTTTTTCCCGGCGTAACTAATTGTGTGTGGTAACATAGTATTAAACACTATTGTTAAAAAATAATAAAATATATATACTTGAATACATAGAAATACAATTAGGCATATGTATAACCACCATGTAATTTTATTTTTTAAATTTGTACCTTAATTGCCTGGCAATAAAATAGTTTACAAAAAAAAATTTTTTTAAAGAAAATAGAATTATTATTCCTCTTACCTTTAACAGACTTGCTATGGAAAAACCACCTAATGTAATAAACTCTCTTCCTAAATAATTATAGAATTGAAATTTTATATAAATAAGAAAATTTGTTATTATGAAAGAACATAATATTACTAAGCATTTTCGATAAACGTGCCATTCGATAAATTGAGCATTCGGTAAATTGACTTTCGATAAATTTGCTCTCGATAAATTGATTTTCGATATATCCACCTACCCATCCTACTCCATCTGCTCCATCCTAGAATCCACGAATATAGACAGAAACTGCTATATAAATAAATTCTCTCTCTCACTCATTCACTCACTCACTCACTCACTCACTCACTCACTCACTCACTGTTAGATAGATTGTAATGTTACGATTACCTATATATTCTTTCATTTTAATCGACCAAGTCGCCGCTCATTTGTACGCCGACCAAATAAAATGTAATATTTATAAACAAAGATAAATAAACAACTTATTTATAAAGATGCAACAAGCAAATAATAAAATTTTTATTATAAAAATAAACAAATGTGAAATATCTGAAAGGCGCCTGGAGCAACCGCTCCATTGCTCCATGCCACCGCAAGGCCCTGTCCATTTCCAATTCATAAAATATATATTCCTGCGCATATTCAAACTTATTTAAACAACAAGTACAAATGTCAAGAAAACAATATCACTTTTCAAAAAGAACATGTCCCTAAGTCTCCTGTCAAGAGCAATACAACACTGTTAAAAGTGCACTATCATAATTACAGAATACCAACACGAGGTGTTGTAAGTCGGAACTTTCAATAGGATACTGTAAAAACGGCTGTCGAAAAGCTTACAAAATAGACCCCCAGGATGCGAAGTTGTGTCAGGTTAGTTAGTTAAAATTTTTGGCGTAATTATTTTCAGTTTATAGTTTCGAGTTAATTGAAGGGGCAAGTGGATGAAGGTGTTATGTGTCGTTTTTTGGAAATTTATAATTTTCATTGGAATGAGATTGTATAAGCCTCTTTTATCCTAACCACAACATTCAGTTTCCAATTATCTATATTTTGGAAGATACAGATAGATAAAGGTGTTTATGTACAATGACCTCAAGTAGTTTTTTTAGGTATCACACAGTAGCGAAAGAAGAAAAAATGCAGTAATTTGTGGAAAAAATCTAATTCTCACAACATAATAAATTTGACAGGCTTTCAACTGATGTGACAAGCGGAGAGATAACGAAAATAAAAGAACACAATTACTTACTAAATATCAATTAACTCAGACCTTACTTAAAATTTGTAACTTAACACCTTCATCCACTTGCCCTTATTTAAGTCACAAATGTAATATATTTTGCGCACGACACTGATTACAATAACTATTTGTACAAAATGATATATATTATTATTTGTGCAACCATTTGCTTACTCATTCTTTATCGATTCAGTTCTGAAAATACCATTCTCCGTCCAGATCACTGAGCTCATATTTATTCCAACATATTACACAATTCAAATAAATTAAGATACAAAAAATACAAACTAACCACAAATAACTGTTCGAACGACAACAAAACACCAAAAATAAACATGGTTATTTCCTTCTAATCTCGGACTGATGTAGCAAGAATCAAGTGAAGTAGAAGGAAACCAGTCCAGTCTACCAATAACAAATAATATCTAGTTCTTTTATATTGAACGTTAACGTCTATTTCATCTCGTAACGTACGGAATGAAATGAAAAGATTTTATTATATTTTATTTGTCATATTAAGCGCCCACTGTAAAATCTAATCTTTAATTGGGAACAAGAAACTATTATTTGCATCTGGTATCATATATTATTAATACTATTTTGAAAATGACATTTTTCTTTTGTTAAAATAGCTATTATTTTCTATATTATAACATATATTACTATGTTATAATGTATAACATTTATCGTAAATTTGGTTAAATAGGTTTCTCGTTTTTAAAAGTAAATCAACCTATTTTATTACATCTATATATCTATAGAGGCAGTGTCCTGACTGACTCACTCATTCACTCATCACCGCCCAGCCCGAACCCCTGGGCCTAGAAACTTGAAATTTGGAGAGTATATTCCCTCCATGACGTAAGCACCCACTAAGAACGGATTTTTCGAAATTCCACTCCTAAGGGATGAAAAGGGGTGAAATGTGATTTCACAAATTCCTTAATATCTCTTAGAGCCGATGGGATATCGACTTACAAGTATCGAGTTTTTGCTTACAAGTATTACCTATACAAATGCCAAAAAACGTATTTCGGGATTTTGCCCTAATCAACCCCTAAAGGGGTGAACCTACAATCGGGGTGGATTATACATCCCATTGTATTTCCTATGTTCGTTTAGTTCAAACATTACTTTTTGGCACATAGGTGTCTTTTTAAAATATCTCGAAATGTATTGACAGTTTTTTGAAATTTCACCCGTAAAGGGTGAAAAGGGGTGAATTTTGATTTCAATGATTCCTTAATATTTCTTAGGACCAATAAGATATCGACTTGCTTTTTGCTCACAAAGATTACCCATAAAAATACCGAAAAACTTATTTCAGCATTTGGTTCTAATCAACTCCTAAAGGGGTAGATCAACAATCGGGGTGAATTATACATTCCATCATTTTTCCTGTGTTTGTTAGTTGCAACATTACGTTTTGGCACATAGTGTCTTTAAAATATTTCGAAATGGTTTTGTCAGTTTTTTTTAAATTTCACCCCTAAAGGGTGAAAAGAGGAGGTGTGATTTCAAGGATTCTTTAATATCTCTTAGGACCGACTTGGTTTTTTTTTTTTACAAAGATTACCCGTGCAAATATCAAAAAACTTATTTCAAGATTTTATCCTAAGGAACACGTAAAGGGGTGAATCTTCATTCGGGGTGAATTATAAATCCCGTCGTATTTTATGTGTTTGTTGAGTTATAACATTCGTTTCTGGCAAATAGGTGTCTTTTTAAAAGGTCTCGAAATGGTTTTTACAGTTTTTTAAAATTCACCCTTAAAGGAGTAAATGGATATTTTTATTCGATAGAACGTTCCTTTGTCATAGATAAATGAAATTCGCAAAGTTGATTCCTTCCAGGACGTAAGCACCCACGAAGAAAATTTTTCGAAAATCGACTTCTAAGGGGCTAAAAAGGGGGTCAAATATAATTTCACACATACAATAATTTTTAAAAAAATTAATGATTTCGTACCAATCCACTCCAAACGGGTTGAATTATAGTACCCGTAGTTTTTCCTGTTTGTTGAGCTATAACATTAATTTTTGGCATATACGTGCCTTTTTTAAAACACATTATCCAAATTTTTTTCAAGAACAAGTATTTGGACAGTTTTTTTAAGTTTCATCCCTAAAGGGGTAAACTGGTATTTTTCACTCGATAGAAAATCCAATGGATATTGAGACATGAAATTCGGAGCTTACATACCCTCCATGACGTAAGAAACCAAAAAGAAGAGATTTTTCTAAATTCGGTTTTTAAGGAGTGAAATGGGGAAAAATTTGATTTAGGGATGCCTCAATATCTCTTAGGCTCAATGAGATATCGACCTGGTTTTTGCTTACAGAGGTTACCCATAAAAATCTTTAAAACAGAATTTCACGTTTTTGCCCTTATCAACCCCTAAATGGCTGAATATGCATTCGGGGTGAATTATAAAAACCTTTGTACATCCTGAGTCATAACACTTCATTTTAGTACATAGGTTTCTATTTACAAAGCGTTCGACAGTTTTTTTTTTTTTTAAATTTCATCACTTACGGAGTATATTGATATTTTTTATTCGATAGAGGGTCCTTTGACAAAAAGACATGAAATTCGGGGGAAACCCTTCGTATCTCCTGTGCTAATGAGACCATCAATATACCGTAGCAAAGCATGGGTTCTTAGCTAGTCTACATATATAAAATCCCTGATGTGTCTGTCAGATGTCCTTCCAGAGGTTTTTTGCGTACTTCCCGATAACCTAGAAAGTTGAAATTTGGCACGCGGTTTCCTGGGAACATTCTTAAGATGAGAAAAATACTAATCCTAGAAAATTCAAAAAGGGGGCGAGCCTGTGACCCAAAAAAGATCCCATGTTATCTTAATGGGACAAAAAATGAAGTTTGTTCGATTGCGTTGAAATTCAATATCTGGAGGCGTTTGAAAGTCCTTAACACGACACTGTTATTATGAGTTTTCCGAAATTTTGATTATCTACTCCGAAATCGGCACCCGAATGATAGCTTAAAATTTCAAATACGTTTTTTACTTTTGTTTGTGTTATTTACTGACGAACACAATCCGGTTTTTAGAGTTTCGTATGACTATCTGCCTGTACCAGTGGTTTGCAACCAGGGCGTCACCGCACCCTGCCGTAGGCATATGAAAGGCAAACTCCATAGAATTAATACGAATGTCATACCGAGAAATGAGGGTAGCACGCCTTGCATTTTTCATATATTATTGTAGAATGGAATAAAATATCCATATGTGTTTATAAATATCAAAATGTGCGTCTGCGCAGAGAGTACGAAACTATTAATTTCCTGACGCTAACGTAAGAACAAGATTACCGTAGCAGATTGCAGCACCGGAGATTTAAACACTTAGTGTGAAAGCAAACCGATGTTAAACATCGGTTGGCCTTAAGTTCACTTGTCTTAAAGTTCTAGTGTGAAAAGGGTAATAGACTATAGTGTTATAAATAGACTTACCATAATATTTTTTTCTCAAACCGGGACAATTTTGAGATTTTGCTAAAAACAGAAAGTTCCACCTTCGACGCTAGGGTAAGAAGTACTAGTACTTCTGATTAAAAAGGATACATAACGGAGTATTTAACAAAAATCAAAATTTACGTAGTAAAAGTCTATTCCAAACGATTAGGCGGAACTAGATTTTCAAATCTAGTAATTTTTACGGATTGATTGAAGCTTGATCACTTTTTTCAGGAAAAGCCGACTTCAATATATAAAAAAATAGCTAATGACAACTTACAAAAATGATAATTCCAGTTAGTTCCGCCTAATTGTTTGGAATAGCCTGTAATAATTTTTGATTACTCATAATTGAACATAACTTATTATTAAAAAATTATTAATATTTACCACTACCGTGAAATTTCTTTAAAAATGCATTGTTATTTTTAATTATAGGCTATTCCAAACTTTTAGGAGGAACTAAATGGAAATTTCGTTCTTTAGGTTGTACCGAGAAGGGACTTTGCGTGGGTTAGTTCATGTTTCACGTTTGGTATGTGAAATTTAAAATTCCAACAGTGTAACAATGGAAACGAATGACAAGTCAAACATTTTGATAATTTTTTCCATATTTTGAAGACAAAATAAATGGGAAGTTTTTATTAAGAATGACAAAAAATTTCAAATGCAATGAAAAGGACATTTTATGATAACAATCAATTTAAGATAGAATTTGCAATGTGAGTATGATTTACAAAGCTTAAACAAAATGAATCCGAATTAATAGATACAAATTACTAGATTTCAAAATCTAGTTTCGTCTAAACGTTTGGAATAGCCTATAGGTAGTCTAATCGCCATTTTCCGAGGCTGTACTTTTTGTTCTGCGTGTATATTTTGCACTTTTTAATTTTTCGAAATATCCGGGACAAAATGAAAAACTGGCCGAGACGCCGGGACCATACTTTCATACCGGGACAATCCCGGTCAAACCGGGACGTATGGTAAGCCTAGTTATAAAGAACCCTGGACATATCGTATATATTCCTGTTGTTTCGATAAATTTCCTGGGGATGACCAAATTTATCCATATCTCAAAGTTTACGCAGACAAAAGCTTTCTCTACATCTATTTAACAGAAGGAAAGAATGTTTAAATTCTTTAAAATTCTATAAATAATTAACTGTTAACACATTTATAGTTTTGTAATTTAAGTAGGTCACAAAACTATTTTTGTGGAGATAACCTGTATTATTTTTTATGTCTGTAACACACATTTAACTGTTTTTAAAGTATATCCTATTGCGTTTTTAGTAAAATAATCCTAATAATTTCTTAACGGCAGACTAAACACGTGTATATTATTAGAAAGACATATTTTAGACCCGACGCAAATTATCCAAACGTGGTGTAAATTAATAGTCGACGTTTATAGCAACATAACACTTGACAACCTCTTAATTTATAATGCACTTGAATTTGAATATGTGTCTACTAAAATAGGATTTTAACAAATAATAAACCACACGCCACATTACAACTAGCCGCATTCAATTCGAAAACATAAAATGAACAATACAGTTATTAGAGTATTTAGTTAGATCGTACTTTTGAGCATAAGGGAGAATTTACATACTTGTTTTAGTGGGGTTAAAATAGTTCTTTGAGATATATTTAGTTTTAAAATATATATTTCAAGGCCATCCACGCTTGCTAGCTTCCTGACTTAATTTTGTCCAGGCGAAGTTCAACGATGAAACTAAATAAGTTAAACAGCCATAGAAAATTTGACAAATTTGAAACATTCTCAATACTGCGCTCTATAATATAATAATAATAATAATAATAATGTTTATTGACAAAAATTACACGTACAGAGCATGTTTTTCATCAGTCAGGTACAATATATAAATAGTAACTTATAGCTAGTGAAATTAGAGCAATCTAAAATATTATAAAATAAGAATAAAATAGAAAAAAATACATAAAATGAAAAATATAAAATACTTGGAGTCAACAGTTCCAATTCACTCTATTTATATCAAAACTTAAAAACTCTTCAAATGTATAAAATGGACTAGATTCCAAGAAATCCTTGACTTTAGCCTGAAAATTATTTAATGTGAGAGATTTAATATTATCGGGCAATACATTTAAAAATTTAATTGCAAAGAAGTTACAATTTCTGGTTTTCAGCAATCTTGTAAAACCTAAATAGAAATTAGTTTTATTACGAGTGTCATACTTCTTCCACAGTTTTGTAATGCTCCTTATTTTTGTATCCGAAAATTCAACACTGGAAGATATAAAGCGATGGCAAATTCATAATTTTTAAATCTCGGAAAGAATGCTTACAATCCGCTCTGTAAGTTGTCCTAGAAATGATTCTAACAACTCGTCTTTGTAGGGCAAAAATTCGTTTTGCTGAAGCACTATGTCCCCAAGCAAGCAGGGCGTAAGAGATGTGCGATTGAAATAAAGCATAGTAGGACATTTTTAAAACATTGACAGATACACAGTCAACGAGGTTTCGAATTAAATATATTGTTCTAGATAGCTTAGTTGCCAGATTTTGTACATGATGGTTCCAGGTCAACGTGGGGAAAGTCATTGATAAAAATTAAAAATAAAAGAGGTCCTAAAATAGATCCTTGTGGAGCTCCACAGGTAATAGGCAAGGGTGTTGAATCTATGACTTTAAACTTAACATACTGCAATCTATTAGTGAGATATGATTTCAAAAGTGTACAATTGTTTTGATCAAAGTCATACTTGGTTAGTTTAGTCAGTAAAATTTCATGTGACACGCAGTCGAACGCCTTACTTAAATCTACAAACGTGGACAGATAGTATTCACGGGCTTCTAAACCTAGTAATACTTCATTAGTAAATGACAGAATGGCATCAGTTGTAGACTTATTTTTCCTGAAACCAAATTGCTGCTTATTAAACAGATTATATTTTTCAAAATAAGTTACAATTTGGTTGTATAATATTCTTTCAAATTTTTTTGATATTATTGGTAGTAGAGAAATTGCACGAAAATTGTTGGGATCTTCTAAATCACCCTTTTTAAATAATACTTCGACTATATTTTGTTGGATTCACGGTAAGTTCATCGAAAATCAATTCATCGAATGATCAATTCATCGAAAAAAAATATTTTGTAAATATTTGAGAGGAATGCCGAGGGGATCGGAAAGCCAAAAAAGTAGTGGTCAATAAAAGTTGACAGACTACACTTATTAAATAACTATCATACTTGGTCTACTAAAAATTTTTAAATTTTCCATTCCGAAAATACACCAGGTAAAAGATACCTGTTGGATTATTTTAAAATCGAACAGGACTCCTTTGATCAGAAAAACCTGGTTAGTGGGATCATAAATGTACTTAATACAACCATTCTTAAAGGATTATAAAAATGGTATTTCCCCATCTGTTAAGTCTTAAGGGTTTTGTGTTATGTACATAGTTTTATTATTTATATTTACTATACCACACATGATTTGTTCAATGTACGGTGATTCTAAACAGGTGGCATTGTGTTATGATAGTGTGAGTTTATTTTGTCATTAAACTAGATGATGGGTAGCTCGCTTCGCTCGGCTTCTTCTAACCAAACCCTTACTAACCTAACCTTACCTAAGATAGTGTTTTGACATTAAACTAGAAGATGTGTAGCTCGCTTCGCTCGGTTTCTTCTAACAAAACCCGTACTAACCTAACCTAAAATAGTGCTTTGTCCTTAAACTAGAAGATGGATAACTCGCTCCGCTCGGTTTTAGACTTTTACTAACTAAACCTAAACTAATTACCTTGTTTTTAGGCGCATAGTACTTTATTTTCCCCCATATTAGCCCAATTAAAATGCGTATCATTGTGTATGAATTTATAAAAATTATTTGCGTGCAATTGCCCATAACCTGTCTTATTAAACCTTAAAACAAAACATTTATTTCTTTTATTATATAAGTTTTCTTATTATATTTCTTTATTTATATTCAAACACTATGTCACTTTATTTACCTTCTTTTAAACCATAGAAAAAAATTTACGCAATTATTTCTTAGTCTGTCTACTTTTATTGACCACTGCTCTTTTGACTTTCCGATCCCTTCGGCATTCCTCTCAAATATTTACAAAATATTTTTTTTTCGATTAATTGATCATTCGATGAATTGATTTTCGATGAACTCGTCGGTTACCATTTTGTTCCACAGGTTAGTGTCTTTTTGATGTTTTAGAATTTTGACTGTAGCTTCTATATTGTTGGATAGGGACTCTTTCAAAGGAGATTGCGCAATAGCGGCGCTAGCTCTTTAAACCTGGGGGGGGGGTCAGGAAATATTTGAGGAGGGCATCATTTTTTACTGTTATTAAATACACATGAACATAAATGAAGATACAAGTGATGACCTAAAATTGTAAAATACAAGTGAATTTAACATGTGACAGAAAAAAATCGGTCGTCACCTCTAAAAATACAGGTGATGACCTAAAAAAAAGCTCCTCACTTTCTGAAAATTTTCTCCAAACTTTTGTTGAGGGGGGGGGCAACTGGGGGCCAGAGCGATTTTTTGGTGGACCTGCTCCCGCCACTAGCTCCGCCAGTGAGTTTGTGGTGTTGTATTGTATATAATATGGTTAAAGTCCATACCATATTACTTTTGAAGATCGGCATAAAACAATTATCCCGTATAACTATAATCACATTGTTAAACTACAAAAGAACTAGGGTTCATGTTTACAACCACGTTGTAAACAGTAGACGACCGTTGAGGGCGCAAGTATTTCTTATTTCATGTTACTGATTTCTTATTTTTGTAACTACAATATTATCAATCTAAATTTAAATTAATTATTTTTTTAATTTAACTTTAATAATTAAGAAGACTGTAAGTATTAAAATTAATTAATAAAATCAATATTTTAAGTTACATAAAAATGTATTCATATACACATAAATACATTATAAATTTATTGCGGACAACAAATTACAATAATAATGGTACTATTTGTTAATAATACTAATTTGTACGTAATAATATTAAATGCAAGTATTGTTAGCTAATGCGAGTCGAATAAAAAATGAGCCAATATTTCAAAAACTTTATTTATACATGCGTTTAAGTACTAACTATAAATAAGTATACTTGTTTTTGTTAATCCTTTAAGTAAGATGCATAATGTGAAAAACTAATCCCTACGGCTCTGTTTTGACGTGTCTATACTCTATCTCAGAAAGACTGATAGTAATAAATCATTTTGTCAGGCAGTTACCAGTGGTGTGCACATTTTAAACACTTTCAAATTGGTTTTGTGTATTTCTATATTACTATTTATCATTTTATTAAACGCACGCCAGTTACCATATTTATCATATCATTAAACACACCCCTGTGATCATATTATTCCTCAAAATTTTAGGGTCAAATTTTAATGGCCTATTGTGTTTAACCCTTGTTCGTATTCCCATATAATATGTGCGTCACACTCGGTTGTTTTTAACAATATTTCGTTTCGAACTATTCATATTTTGTGGCTTTTGTTTTGCCGCTTCTGTGTGAAAAAACAATAACTTTTTACAAATAATAAATTTTATTACCATCAGTCTTTCTGAGATAAAGTATAGTTATATCACTTCTATTGTAATTTTATTAGTTCCCTAACTTTTATTATTTTATTGCGATCTTCAAAAGTAATATGGTGCGGATTATAACAGTTATTGGGCTATTAGGCGTGTTGCACACTTATACGACATTTGTTTACGACACCTCGACAACATGTCGCAGACAAGTCCCTTCATTTCCAGCACAAGTACTTTTATGAGGACTATACTTACGACTATATCAAAAAGTAAAATTTTCGCGATACATTTCGTACGTCACTGCATTCCCTTTAACACGTTCGCGGACAGTACGGCTATAGCCGTCGAATATTTTTCCTAGCTCAGGTCATGATGGTCTAAACCGTCCTACTTTTTTATTCGAATATACAAATGACGGCTGGGGCAGGTTTTAATTCCATTTAAGTATATGAAAACTAGTATAAACTGTCCTATCAGGAACAAACCAAACACAGTAAATGTCCTATTATAAACAAAAATCTAAAAAAGTGACATTTTGGGTACATCTCATTGTACCAAACTGTCCGCGAACGTGTTAATATATTTTGAATAAAAAAATATCTTTTATTTTCAAGATAAAACATAAATCTATTTGGTAAATTCGTTTAAATCTGTTTTATTTCTTACAATCCAGCCGCATTAAAAACAAAATATCAGGGTACCAATCGCGAGAAGTGCTAGCTAACTGCAACAATGTTTTAAACTGAATTAAAATGTTTAAATTCAACATTGAAATGTTAAGAGTAAAAAATGAAGAAGAGGAACAGATTGCTTGTAGCGGTTTTAGAAGAAAAATCACGTTGTAGAGTGTTATCAAGCTGGTAAGTTACTTAGCAGGAAAGAAAGAGAGCAATCAGAACGGAAGATGAAAGATGTACAAAGTGATTGTCAGAGTAAATTGCACTCCTGTAATATGGTTTGTGATTGTAACAAAATTACAACATTCTTTACAATCACAAATTACATTATTTTTTCAATTAAAATTTTTAAAGGAGTTTTAATTTATTTTTTCATTTCGTTTTGGTGAGAATTGCACTTTTTTATTTTGTATCCGACCGATAGTAACTATATTGAAATGGGTTGAAATTTTCAGTCGATTTTGATGTTTAATGTGTCTATATTATGACTTTGTTTATTAATAAAACACAAGTTAATAAGTATCACGTTGGTAAGAAAGTATTATACTATCGTTTTCAAAGCAGTTCTTCTTTTGCAAAATGTTTCGAAGATATGCATTCAATATTCTATTATAATATAGTATGTCTTTCATGATTTATTATTTTTATTTATTTATTTATTTATTTATTTATTTATTTATTTATTTATTTATTTATGTATTTTTATTAAAAAGAAAAACAAGTAGCCCTACAGGATTTTTGGACCTCGACCCAACTGAAATTGATGCCCCTGCTGTAGGGTATTGATTAGCAAAAACTGAAAAAAATTGATGTTAAGTGTGATTTTTCACATATTTCAGGGTTTCGCAGGCATGTAGTAAGTGAATGATGATTATTTCGGATGCCAAAATAAATTTTGTTTTAAAATATATATATATATATATTTTTTTTTTTTGTTAATTTTGATTCGAATGCCTATTACCACTATTTAGGTTTCTAAATATATGCAGTATTTTTTTTTATATATATATATAGCAAGGTTCATTAAGATTTTGAAAATTGCGCCTATGGCTTCCATTGGTTGTTTTAAGTCATAAGCTCCGCCTCTCTGATTTCGTGTACTGTGAGACATAGAATTAAATTATAATTTCAACAATTTGCACTGGTTACTAAATTTACGCTTTTAAAAATTAAATGCAACATTCGCCAAAATTTAACTAGAATTTTGAAAAAATAATTTAAACAAAATAAAAATGCAAAAACAAACAGAAAAAATAAAATCGTCTCCTCTCGCCGGGAGCGAACTCTATATTGTTGGGTAAGAACGAGCATCATAACCATTACACCAGGATACGCCTTCTAGTGCAGCGTGTTACATAACTATAACTTTTGTACATTGTCAACCAAAAAACAAAAAGTGCGTTATTTTCCGAAAACATAATCTGTTCAAAAATTCCTGTTGTACTATTCCAGTTCACACCAATGTTCATTAATTAGAATTTTTTCAGTTTTTAGTTTAAACCATCTGGGCTACAGGGTGTGGGATAAATTATTTTTTTTGCACAACTTTGTCAAAAATCGCATCAAAATAATTTATTTTGCAAAAATAAAAATTTAATCGTTAATCCACGTACTAAGGGCTTTCATTTGATACCCTACTCAGAATTTAAAAATATATATATATATATATTTTATTTTTGATGAGCACATATTTGTTATATTTTATATATTTTTTGTTATATTTTTAGGGTGAAATGTTTTTAGATGTTTTAGTACTTTACCTATGTGCCGGGCAAAGAGTTGTATAAGCATGCAAAATTTAAACTCTCTAGGTCTAGCCGTTTGGCTACAATTTTTACCGAACAGACAGACAGACAGACGACAAAATGACGGAATAAGGGTTTTTTGGTCATACCTACAAAACTTTAAAAAAATGATAATTTCATGATATTGATAAAAAGATATGTGATTGTTAAGCCACGTAACCTTCAAAATTTTACAAAAGATTTTTTTATCAAACTTACGAAAACAAAAATCTCAGAGATCATAGGAATATTCAATTTACATTATTTTCAATAATGATCCTTATAAAAAATTATCTATATGTTGTGCAACGTCGTTATTTTACAGTACGATTATTAAAATACTTATAATTTTCATTTCACTGACCTTTAGGTGGGGGGGGGGGGCACGTTCCCCCAGTGCCCTAACCCCCTGAATATATCACTGCGAATGATCACATATCACAACGAAGCACAAAAACTGCGTTATTGTCCGAAAACATAATCTGATCAAAAATTCTTGTTGTACTATTCCGGTTCACACCAATGTTCATTACTTAGAATTTTTTCAGATTTTTAGTTTAAACCATCTGGGCTACAGGGCGTGGGACAACATTCTTTTGCATAATTTTGGCAAAAATCGCATCAAAATAATTTATTTTGCAAAAATTAAATTTTGATCTTTAATCCACGTACTAAGGGCTTTAATTTGATTCCCTACTCAGAATTAAAAACATATATATATATATATTTCTTTTTCAATGAGCACATATTTGTTCATATTTTTAAGGGGATATGTTTTTCAGATGTTTTAGTATTTTTCCTATGTGCGGGTCAAAGAGTTGTATAAGCATGCCAAATTTCAACTTTCTAGGTTTAGCCGTTTGGATACAATTTTTACCGAATAGACAGACAGATAGACAGACGAGAAAATGACGGTATAAATGGTTTTTGGTCATACCTACAGGACCCTAAAAACAATCAAGACATATTCAGTTATTCTTTATTATACTGGCTAGCGTAGATCTGAATTAAAATGTAAATTACCTGAATAAAATCACAATTCCTCTATAAATTCTCTTAACACTTGAAATTCAAAAAAACTGTGCGACTTACCCTAATGCAGAAATGTAAAAGATTGGCAATTTCCCCCCATTTTTAAACTGCATCACGGTCATACAACCGAATGGTAATGTAGCTAATACAACTATTTGTGTGATATATTGCAGAATTTATCTGAAACGTAATTTCCCTTTTCAAAAAATTTCCATTTTAAACTTCGGGGTTTCGGTAAAGGGTGCATATATTTACAGACAAAACTGTATTATTTTCTGCAATGTCGATAGGTCGAATTAAAAGATATTTATCAATAAAGCTGACCTGAACTTTTGGCTATTAGTGGATGTTTAACATCGATGTTAACATCGACGCCTTTCTATCGATGTTGAAAAAACGTCAAAGGAAAAACATCGATGTTTTATTAATATTAAAAAAAGGTATTTATTTATATTATATAGGTTTTATTTAATAATGTAAAGATAAAATACGAAAAAAAGTAACTTATAATACACAAAAAGCATTTATTAGATTTTTAAATAGAAATATTCTTTTTTAATAGTAATTAATTTCACATTAACATTACCCAATATAATAATCCTAATTTGTTCCTACTATTTTTACATTTCTAAAATGAAATATTGCATTTTATTATAATACTAATATAGTAATTTTTTCACTTTTTTAAGTTGAAATACATATTACATTTTTTATTGAGAACTGACAATAACTGAAGTGACGCCTAGCGGAATATTTTGGAACTTAACGGAATAGGATTTTGTTGGATGAGGCTCATTTAATTGCATTGTTTGTATGTGTTAAAGTGAAGAAAACTTTAATAAAATGTCTTTAAAATCGCAACAGAAAATTAACTGCAATGTGAATTGTTGTGTATCAAATGGCAAATGTCAAAAAATCCTATTCCAATCGCCATTTTGTAAGCGACAACAGCGTTATTATAGGTAATGTTTATTCTCAATAACACTAACATAGCAATCCTAATATTAATTTTACACTAACATTACAATATAATAATCCTAATAATAGTTTTATTAATAAATAAATTATAATTATATTTCCAAATACGGTAAATCCAGGGATTGGAGGAATAACAACTGGAAAAGTGTCACCAAGACTCAAAAAACAACAAGTTTGTTGGCGTCGTTGGTCGTTGCATTGTTTGCAAAAATTAGAAGTTTCTTCTTATTTTTTTACTTATTCTGCTAACTGCTAAAAAGAATAAGAACTAACACTATTAGTATTGTTATATCACAATAGATGGCGCTTATATTTTGTGTACTAATATTAATAAAAATTAAAATTTTAAGATTCCAGCGCTCTAGCAGTAGTTTCTGAATTTCAAAGTTTAAACATCGACATCGGTAGTAGACATCGATGTTTTATCGATACTATCGCCATCTGAACATCGATGGTAAAAACATCGATGTTTTTAAAGCAAACATCGATGTTTTTAAAGCAAACATCGATGCTTTTTTACCATCCCTAGTCAGTACCCCGGTGGCCGTTAGCTGGCCCACTGGTTTATCAATTGCCGGCCAAGCAGCTGTAAAGTGCAAAATAATCGCATTAGTTGCAAGATTTATTTCTGACGGACAGTGCTTATATTATACCCACTCTCTAGTATTTCAAATATAACATATGTATATTTACCTTATACTTACCCAGTATTAAAATAAATTAATGGTTAGGTACAAAATAATTACTCATTTGGCCATTTCACCATCGTTGAATAAATTATCTTAACAAATAAAGTTGACAATATCGCATCGGTTTTAAACTATTAATGAAGAAATTAACGTTGCTGACAATAGAATGATGCGATATTGTCAACTTTATTCGTTGAATAAATTTATTCAGCGATGGTGAAACAAAAGTAAAATGTAACATATTATCAAAAATAAGGAGTGCTCATAAAATGCTGGTGAAGTACTTCGTATAGGAGGAGTGCGAAATACAAATGTGAAGTACGTTATTAATACTGGCGTTGCACAAACTTTTAGTACCAGCAATTTACCAACAGAAAAATCAGTTTGCCGGCATTCGGCCGATGGTTGAATGTTTGCTGGGTACTTATGTAACGATATCTATTTATCGAGAAAGCGGAAGAAAAAGACACGAAAAGAGAAACTACTTTTCTGTTAGTCCCAAACGCATCCAAATTTTTTATGCCACGGCTCGCTGGTTGAGATGAACCAAATGTTGACAATCATTCTAACTATTATAGTTTTATTGGCGGCAGCACTGTCTTAAATCTAAAGTTAGCCAAGTACTACCTGGCCCTCTACTGGCTTCGATTTTACACTGCATGTTAAGTTGGAGGACCTGATATTTATTTGAGTTTTTCATAATGTGTCCCAGGTATTCCAGTTTCCTGATCTTGACGTTCTTTAACACTTCAACATTTTTTGTATCCTCCTGAGAACTTTGACATTTGTTATTTTGCCCAGCTAATTCATAGTATTCTACGAAAAGTTCGCATTTTAAAAGCCTGAATTCTTCTGGATGTAGCCTCAATGAGGAACCATACCTCCATTCCGTATAGTAAAACTGGGAATATGTATGCCATGAGAATGTGGACCTTAAGCCTCATTCAGAGCTCTTTAAATTAGCACATTGTAGACTGTTCGTTGTCACGTTGTGCATTATGGTTTTATACATTGTTTTAACGTTCTACGTACCGTTTAGAGCAGTTAGAAATTTATGGGTTACGAGTAGTGCGACAACTGTGTGTCTTTAAACCAACTACATGGCTTCGTAAAATGTTTTCTATCTATTATCGTTTTTATAAGTCTGCTGTTCTACATTTTAACTAACTAAACCTAAATTAATTACCAAAATTGATCATATTTACTGTCCGTTTATGTAATTTTGAGCAAGATTTGTTAATAATGACTTTTTTTTAGGTTATCTAAAGGCATACAATATCTACGATGTCTCTGATAGCCAATGTGTTTAAATGTCTGCCTCATTAAAACAATTCACAAGCTATAAGTTTAGTAAATTATCCACAATCCACAACGAACAACGTATTAAATTTAGAGGTCTGAACGGTTTCACGTTTTACCATATGACACACTTCTAGTGACAATCAACAGAGTACAAGATACAGTCTATAAGCTATTGATTTAAGAGTTCTGAATGCGGCTTAAGTTTAGAAAATTATCCACAACGAACAACGTGTTAAATTTAGAGGTCTGAACGGTTTCACGTCTTACCATTTGACAACCTTCTAGTGACAATCAGCAGAGTATAAGCTATTGATTTAAGAGCTCTGAATACGGCTTTATTGTTAAGGCTCAAATTATGGCTACAGAGTATTGGCCTCATTTTTTAAAAAGCCTGGAATATATTAAGTTTATTATTTAGAAAATAAGATAAAAAATTTTATTTGTCACTTCTATTGTCACAATTTATAGCAAAATTTTACACCCTCTTTTATTTTATATTTGTTTATTATTTTTATTTTATTTTACTTGACCTGACCTGTTATCGTTTTTATTTTTACATTCAAAATTTTTTGAAACATGATGTGTTTTCAAAGACATTGCTTTAATTTGTTCGACAAATCTAAAATAATGACGGTATTCCTACAGATCATTTCCATTCAAATCCTTCCCAGTTTACATTACATTAATCTTTACTGTGTATTACAAATTTAATTGCGAAAGAAATAAATAAACGATAAAAGAAAGGTGTTGAAAATTACAGACTTTATAATGCTTTAATGTTTTTTAAATATACACTGGAGTTTAAAATCTTTATGAACTGGATCTATCCAGTTTTATTAGCAATAAATAGACAGTGTAGATAAAGATTTATTTTATCGGTTTTGATTTTTAGCAGTAATAGATGAAATAGAGGTAAGCAGATATAGTAAATTTCTTCCTAATGTAAACGTATGGTATTAAAACGCACACATTTTAGACTATATAAAAATGTTCAAACTACACACCAAAGATGAAGCAATATTTTATAATTACAGTAAAACTAGGCTAAAGGGACGCTTCAGTGACCCAACATCAGATTCACGCCAGAGTGGTCACCTTGGACAGGTGATCACCTTACGCAGAAAGAGGTAGTCACATTAGCAGGTTTTAAAGTATTACATATTTCAATTAATATCACATATTCCTTTTGTAGTAAAATTTGTTTTCAAATATTCATAAAAGAAAATAAATATAATTGGTATTACGAATCCAAACTACAAATTTAAAGATATATTAAGGAATTCCACTTTCAGAACATTCTGTAATATGTATGGTCAATTACTATTCATTTTGTATACAATTATGTAGTACTGGAAGTCAACATAATTGGTACATATAGAGGAACTATCAGAATAAAATATCACAGAATACATTAATCATTTTGGAAACAATATTTTTCGGCCGCTGTTAGAATCGTATTTAGTGCGTAGCAGTCCATATTATTTTTATATAAATGGTATATATCAGCCATACTCAACCTACGGCCCGCCAAGCTTTTATGTGCGGCCCGAAACACTTATTATTAGCAAGGTGCTTTATCTTATTTAAATCTATTACGAATAAATACCGAACCAAGTATGGGATAACTTTCCAACCGTAACAAAAGCCAAACAAGATGGTATATCTATTTCTCGAGAAAACTATGCGATATTTTCAAATTATTTAGCTGCCTTATCCAAGGAATTTGAGAGCAGATTTCAAGATTTACGTTGTATCAAGAATTGTCAGTTGCTTGTAGAAAATCTTAGGCACATAGACACAGCAACCACGTGTAAAACCACCTCCCCACTAATTAATTTTGAATGGATGACCTAAAAAAAAGGTCATCACCCAAATTCATGTATAATGTTGCGGCATGACTTAGCAAACATATGCATCTGGCTCGAGGGAAAAAAGGTTGAGTATATGGATGGCTGGTATATACTATTCTTTTGGATAGAGAGACCCTTACCGCCTTATATGCAGCAAATCTGCAAAGATGTAAATAGCAAAATTCCGTTTTCGAGCATTATTTCGAAAGCGGCTTCATTTGGAACCAGATGTTGTGGATAAAACTAAACAAATAGATGCGTTCCTTATGCAAAGAGCTTCTTTCTTATCAACATTTTGTTAACTGTCATAATTTATATCATTAATAAATGTCATTAATAAGTGTCAATTTTTTTTTAGGTCATCACTTTGTATTTCCGAAGCGAGGACCTTTTTTTTAGATCTTCACATTTAAATAATTTTGTCTACAACCTTGGAAGCGAACTTCGGCCAGCGTCAAGTCCAGCCTACGTTTGCTGTGACTAGCCCATACACACGATC